>PYAF01004628.1:7616-22973 GCA_007407185.1 Glycine tomentella
GCCATCTCATCCTCTAACACAATACAATTGCCTGGGGAGGCTACCTCTGTGTATATGGGAACATCTCCACGTAGGAGGCTACCTCCATATCACAGGCTCATCTCTCACCAGGTCTTTCTCAATCTCAAATCATCTATCCTACGACAATAGGATACTATTCAAACACAGCATGCATAATCAGGTTTCACATTCAACCAGGCATGCCACAATCAGTCACATCATAGCCATGCATATTAATCCCCTATCATAGGGTTCAGTTTACATTTCAAGCATAACAGATTAATACATCTCAATCTCCCTCTCATAGGGATCAGAACATCATTACACAGTATCCATATACATGCATACCCAAGTTTCATAATCAATCAGGCATGCTACCAATCCACACATTCATACATATCAATTTCCCTTTCTCAGGGATCAAATACGCATCAATTCCCTTTCTCAGGGATCAAATCATCAATCACAACTCATAGTTATACATCATACTCACCCATCTCTGGGTTCAGATCAAATATAAAGCATCAGCTACCCTTTCATAGGGTTCAGACAACATCTATCAATCATTCACAGCATTATACATGTTCCTCTACTAGTATAAACACATATCATAACCATAATCCCAGTGGATATATGGTGGAACGCAGCAGAGGATACACAAACAAGAACCAAGAGCTTACCTGCTCTAGACATATCACCGGCTCTCCCGGCCTCGTGGTCAACACCACCAGAGCTCTCACGTCCTACACAAGAACAAGTATATATAACATATCAAATACGGTTCTAGATCGTTCAAGCGAAAGGAACTCTCATCCTTTCTACATAAACATAACCCAATCACTGTACAAGTGATCATCTGATCCTCAACAGGATCCCTCTCAGCATATACCAGGCTACAGAGCCTCCACCCAAGACTCTGATCAAGTTATGGTTAAGCATATCTTTGCGTACAATGGCCTAAAACCAACTTCTCATTATCATCAGTTTCAACTCACAGACATCATCTATATAGTCTCATGAGCAACTTTGTTAACTGCTCTAAGGTCCAGATTAGTCAAATAGTCAACCTTCTATCTCTACTCATACTGACTCAGAGCTAAAATCAAACTTCATCAGTAATGATGATTCAAGGCTCTAACTTCCTCAGAACAGTCCTCTGAGCATAAGACTCTACAGAGTCCAAGCCTAATAACGGCTCTAACACCTCCAAAAACACCCCTCAAGATAACCCCAAACTCACAAAATTCAATACACAGACTCAGCGATTAGAGCTCGAGTTTCTTACCTCTGTAATGTTCAGAAACACCAGGGAATCGCTTTCCCAAGGTTAGATCGCTCAATCAAAGCTTCTTTCGGCTGTAACCTCCGAGCTCTCAAGGGTTCTCTCAGAGATATCAATCTCACCTTTTATAGCCTCTTCTCGAGAATCAATCGGGGTTTCTCACTTATCTCGGGGTTCTGATCACTTTCTCAGTTGGGTCAGAGGTGTTTAGATGAAAGATGGAGAAGATACGAAGCTCTCAAACTCATCAATGGAGGTTTGGACGAAGGAGGAAGAAAAATGCCAAGATTTTCGAGCTTCTGGGCCTTTTATAGGCCTTTGCCGTGACTCCCACGCTTCAAGCGTGGGCTCCCACGCCCCAAGCGTGGACTGGCAGACAAAATGGCATTTCTGGGCTGCTTCCCACGCCCCAGGCGTGGCATCCCACGCCCCAAGCGTGGACCTCCAGAGAAAATTGGTTTTCTGAACTGTTTCCCACACCCCAGGCGTGGACTCCCACGCTCCAAGCGTGGAACCCCAGAAAACCCATAAATCAGCCTATATCTCTCTCTCAAGGCTTCTAAGCCTGATTATGATCTAATCTCAGGCTTAATCACATGCTTAAACTCCCAGGCATTACACCGTACAAGTTAAAAAAAATTTAAAATGATTTTGGAAATAATGGTCAAAGTAGGTGTCAAACCCATAACCTTCCATATACAAGCACGATGCTCTAACCAACTGAGCTACTAGACCATTCATGTTAAAAACTAATTAATGTTGCTATATATAACATTAGAAATTTTAATGTATATTTAATACACATAAATTTACATAATAATTTTTAATGTATATTTAATCACATAAATTTACTAGTATTTGTAGTAGAATATCATCATGTGATTCTTTTAGAATAAATTTAAAGAACATTGTGAACAAAAAAAATATTTTTTCATAAACAAATGTTAATATTAAAAGAGGAATTAAAACACATGATCTTGCATGCTTGCTTTCCTAACATGGCAAAATTGAAAGTAAATAGATTTTTAAATCAATCCCCCATTCTCCTTCATTACACCTTTATTACACGTAGTTTATCACAAGCCATCCAATTAATTATTTGGATCCTCTCCTAGTTCAACATCACCAATAATAATTCATCATTTGCTTGAAGCTTCTCCCCAATTGACTAAGGTATTTGAAAAATATCAATACAATTAGTTAGGATAGCTTGCATAGACATCGCCTTCCCACTCCAAGAGTTAATATTTTGCCACACTTTATCTTTGAGAAAATTGAAGATAACTTTCATGTTCTTTCCTACAACATATTGAAAACCCAAGAATAGGAGTAATTGATAGTTACATAGAAGTGTTTCTAATATTTACAGCAGAAAATTATAATCTATTTTTGCATTCAAAAGTATACAACGATAATAAATAGAGAAAAATAGGTTTGTATACCCAGATGTGTGTTTTTGAGGTAACAAAAATTTTCTTCAATAGTGTGAAGACTCTACGTGTATTCACATTGAAACCAATCTCTACTATTAACTCTCTGATGAGTGGAACTCTAAAGAGTAAATCCTCTTTCTAGTCTTCAGATCTAAAACTAAGCCTAGCAACACTCCTTAACATCCAGATAGCATGATGTAATATCTTTTACCTTCAAGAACCAATATGAATAATGTAATATTTCCTTCCATCATTTAGAGATCAAGGTTAACTCTAGCGTATAGTATTATTGTCAAACTCTAATAAGCTAACACATTTAATCAATTAATGACTTAAGAAACTCCTTTCTTCTTTCATTCAATTGCCCTAACCAAGGTCTTAATTCTATCATAGAGCTCAAACTCATTACCTAGAGTTGATGGATTCCTTCTTAATTAATCATTAATTCTACAAGTATTTAATCATATCCAATATTCATTCAACTAGTGTCCTAAGGCATTAGGTGTCCAAAATTAAAATATAATAAATAACTTGCTAATTACTATGATAATCTCATGTCAAAGGAAACTACTATATTTTTTCTTGAAAACTTCTTATTGACATATCAAGGTAATATTAACTATTAGAAATTCTCAATTGAGTTAGTTCAATGATGACATCCATATGTACATCATCTATATATGATATTTAATAAATAAGATTTATTAATCTTTATCCAATAAAGACTATTACATATATATTAATGTATCCAGATTATTGATATCCTATTCACAATAATCCTACGGTCAAAAACAATTTAGATTAAAATTATTCAGGACTTGTTTCTCATTATCATAATCCTATCATGATAACAAGTCTCTAATTTTAATCAAGGAGGTGTCAAATTAATAATTTATTAAAACAATAAATATGATAATAAAATAAAGAATAATTCTTTACTAAAATTGATAACATGATGGATTGGATCTTGAACATACATATTTATCCCCAATAGTAACACCCGTCTTCAAACAATGTTCGACATTCTAACTATAAATAATTTTAAACTTAAGCAAATTTATCAACTAAGCTAACATAGCATCTTACTCTTCAAGGATTCTCCTCAAAAGAAGGGAAACTATCATCTGCAAAAAGTAAGTGGGATATAATAAGGGTAACCTCTGTAAATCTTCACCTGGTGAAGCTCACACCTCCTCTTAGCATCTTTAATGAGAGTAGATAGTCCCTCAACACAAATAATAAACAAATAAGGAGAAAGCGGTTTTCCTTGTCTAAGACCCCTTCCATGAATAATAGGCCTAACTACCTCATCAATCACATTGACAAAGAATCTAATAGTAATCACACACATCATGATCCAGTTAACAAAGTCAATATGGAACCCAAGCTTGATCAACATGATTCAAAGATATCCCCAGTTAATTCAATCATAGGCCTTATTGATATCAATTTTTAAAGTTGCATCCTCTTTCCTCCCCTTTCTCTTGTACTATACTTTTAGTTTCAATTATTACCATTTTTTCATATTGTGTACTCTACTATTAATCTTATACTATATCTTAAATTTTTTTTTTTTTATCAAAGGCTAAAATATGTTTGTGGTCCTTCATGTGTACCCAACTTTTATTTTCGATCCCTGATAAATTTTTTCCTCACTTTTGCTGTATGATATTTGAAAAGTTTTTTTATCCCTCCCGTTAAAATTTCTCTATTAGTTGGTGACATAGTCATTAGCTTTTTAAAAATGAGTTGTGGCGATTTCAAAACTGTCAGTATTCACTTTGAAATTAAAATTATAATATATGGAGGCTAAAAACCGTCATAATTAATTAAAGTAAAATAAAATAAAATAGATCTAACATTGTTCATTACAAACACAAAACTAGAACTAATATCCAATACAAATAAGTCAAACACCACCACTACCATTGTTCATTATCAAATTGCACCACCAACCAGCATCCATATGCACCACCATTGGCGTCAATGACCACTATCGTTGTCATACCGTTGTGCTTGAAAATACTATGAACACTCTTCAAATGACCAAGAAGGGGGTGAATTGGTTAATACCAACTTTAAAAACCTTTCTTGAAAACTATTTGCAAAATTAAAACAAGGATCGTATCACACAATCACCCTTAGTCAAAAACAGATTTTTATTTCAATCTAATATAACCTTGAACTACATGTAATGAATGAAATAACTCTTATTGATTGTCTATTGATTTCCAACCAAGAGTAATGAAAGATATACTGATAAAGATACAATCACACAATAATTAATACTAGTTTACCTCACAAACATGGAGGCTACATCTAGTGTCTTCCAACCAGCATTAGGTTAGAGTTTTTACTATTTCAAATTATTCTTGTACAAGCACAACAAGTAACTATCTTTATCAACATTAGACAAAGATCCTGAATTTTAAAACACTATTAGAATACAAGTCACAAAGATCTTATCGATTAAAGCAGAAAGGCATGGTTTTCCAAAATACACTATGTAATCGATTACCTCAATCATGTAATCGATTAAAGTGTTCTTCATGGCTTTTCCAGATACGAAAATAAGAACATTTTAATCGATTAATCTACTGTGTAATTGATTAAAACAATAAGATTTCATTTTTCAAAAACAAAGCCATGAGAATTTGTTTTCCTTTTAAATCATTTAGCAACTTCTAAGATTTAATAGCATCTACTTATGCAAATTCAATGAGACATCCAAATGGCAATGCAAGGATCACAAAGCAATGTACTTGAATCAAACTTAAACACATTACACATGTCTTCATACTTGATTGGGCATGATAAAGCAAAAACAATTTCAAGCCAATTATCAAGCTTCTTCTTCATTCTTGCTTTTGATTCTTCTTGCAACTTCCCTTATATCCAACAGTGCCACCCCCTTAACACATAGATATGGTCGCGCATCAATCCCCTCACCCCTCCTTCGACGTTGCCCAACCTCGCCGCCACCGCATTGCATGCACAATCTCAATGCCACCATGCATAACCTACCTCAACCCCAATTATGAGAAGAAAATAAGAGATTTGAAGCGTGACACTAGAGTAGAGGCACTGGATTTTCTAGGCCAATGGTTTTCCTTGCCTTTTCAACATCCAACTCCACACTATAATAAAGAATGGGCTACATCAAATGGAAATGCTTCTTCATGGGGCTTCAGAGATGAAACAGAACCATGGGCCACTAAGCTTGTATACTCTATTGATTTATGGAAAGATCAAGTTCCATACTTCATAGAAGAGGTTAGTGTTAGTGACATGTTATTCGATTGCAACCATCCATTTTTTTTTATTTTAGTTAATTTTTTACTCATATTATGTGTTGAAAAACTCACCACACTGATTCAGATCTGAGTATTTGTTTATGTGGGTTTTAGATCTGGGTATTTGTTGATAATTTTTTTTCTTGTTTAAATAATCAAATCTTATTTTTTCTCTCATTTAATTGATTTTTTTTCCAGTTTTTAACCACAAGAAAAAGTTAATGGTCTCCTCACCAACAACGAAGAAATCCTAACGAGAGGGTTTAAAAACAAAACTTATATTAGGGAGCAAAAGTGAAGAATTTTTTTATCAAGGATCAAAAACAAAAGTCGGATATATATCACTGATCACACACATATTTTAGTCTTAATCAAATTTAAAATAAAGTAAAAAACACACACACTTAAGTGGACATTATATTTTTATTATGTTTAATTAGCATGTAATAGTTAAAATAAATAATCTAATATAAAATTATTTAGAAAATAAAAAATTAACATTATCATTGTCAATTTCGTAAAGTATAATGTTAAAATAACAAATTAAATGTTATAAATAGTACAATTGTTAAAATAAATAGTGTAATATAAAAATGTGTAGGAGAAATGAGTGGTAAAAACCAAAAAATAATAAAATTGTTTTATTTAAAAAGAATAATAAGAAATTTAATAAATTTTAAGGATAAAAAAATAAAATATAAAAAGATAGAAGCTAGCATTTAAAAAAATACTACTTCAAATAGCATCAATTTGTCAAACAAGATTCAATTAATAGAAAAAGATGAAAACTAGTTGAAATAATTAGCCAAACATAGCCTTATTTTATTCCTTTAATTTTCAATTTAAGGGCATTTTTCTTTAAGAAGGTTGCATTGCTATCAAAATTTAATTGAAAAACATAATTGAAGATGTTGAGTGTTTTTATATCGGAATCATACCTAATTTGCTTGATTAAATTGTAAAGATAATTACCATTCAGAGTTTGGTGAGGAAGTAAGTAAAGTTTGGTCAAGAATTGTTTTTACCAAGAATTAAACTTGAGTAATACCCAAATAATTTAACCTTAACTTTAACACATTAACAACTTGTGTTCAATCACTTAATTTATATAACTCTAGATGTTTGCAACTTAAGTGCAAAAATATTATAAGATTAGTTTCAACCCTCGACATATTCTGAGGCACAACGTAACCTTACTTTCTCAATTTTTTTGTGTAACACTAACTTTTTAAATAATTTGTTAACTGAAAATCCAGACCTGTATATAAAACTTTACCTGGCTAATGAAACACATTAAAAAAACAAATAAAATTTGACGATATACAAGCACTACAAAAAATGATAAGTTTGTGACAGTTAAAAAAGCCATTTTTGACGACTAAAAATCGCCACAAAATTTATTTCTGATGGTTAAGATCAACTGTCAAAAAGTACCATCGTCAAAGTTATTTGTTGCAACTTTTAGTTGAATGCTGATAAATTCGCCAAAAATATTGTGAGGGTTAAAAGCGATCACAAAATTAATTTTTCACTTTTTTTTTTTATTTTTGCACGTTTTCTATTTCTGATAGTTAAAAAATCCATAGTGTGTTTTTTTTTGTTGCCAAAAACAGTATTTTTTTCATAAAAAAAAACTCATTAATATTTTCTTAGTTTTAATCATTTCCATTCGTTCTATAATTATTTTCATTCCTATTTGATTAAGTATAAAAATTGAGATAATATATTATAAATTTCTATTCTCTCAAATTTCAATACTATAATAATTATTGTAATCATTAATATTACTACATATGTCATTAAAAAATATTACAAATGTGATTCAAATTATTATATCCACATTTCAATGCCTCGATGAAGTGGCAATAAACGAATTATGAAATGCACTCATAAACAAAAATGAAGGAAAGTGAACTAAAGCAGAGAAAGCGAGAGACGAGACTGATTAGAAAATAAAAAATTGTAGTTACAATGTGCGATTGTGCTCCACATTCCTGAGAAGAAAATGGGAATGCCATTTGTTAATGGGAATGCAAACTTGGTCCTGCAACATTAAAAAAGAAAAAGAAAAAACATTAGATTTTGAAGAAATGCATTTGGTGTAAGATATGTTGTAACGACCCGTATGCATCCGGTTCATTAACATTATCTTATGGTGGTTAAGCGCAGCAATTATCATAGATAATTAAAAAAAATGGAAGCAATAAACAAAATGACGTCATCAAACGTCATTAACATCATCAACTGTACATCATATATGGTGAATTCTCATATATACAAGGTATGTCTCAAAACTATACATATCCCTCATCGGATACAAAAACATAGGCATAAAACAAAAATAAAGCCAACATGCTCTTCAATCTATGCCTAAGATTCTCTCAGAATCTATCCCTGCTCGGGCCTCTTACCTTGGGATCTATCAGCCGCTCCCTGAGGATCACATGCAAAAACATAATCCCCAACAGGGGTGAGATAACAATCTCAATAAACTCAGAGTCCTTGGAGGTCTTTCCTCATCCTGGTTCACTTTCATGCACATAATATCAAAATTGGCATTACAAACTAGCCATCACAGCTATCAGTCACATGACCACATGTACATAGCAAATACATATATAAATCAATGCCTGAGGAGGCTTCATCCATTCATATGGGCACATCCCACATTAGGACCTACTAAACATGCCTGAGGAGACTTCATCCATTCATATGGGCACATCCCACATCAGGTCTTTCTTTCTTTGCCTGAGGAGGTTTCATCCAGCTATGTGGACACATCCCACATTAGGACTTACATATACAGACTATTAAATTCAATTCTACTGGCCAGAGAATCTAATCAAACACATAACAACACTATCACAATGTTCAGCTCATCATATACATTTTTCATAAACAGTAACACACAATTTCAATATATATGCATCAAGGTATACAATAACCATAACTCCCTCGGAGTATGGTGGAACACAACAGCGGGGAAACACTCCCAGGAACAAAGAGCTTACCTGCTCTCAACACTATACCGGCTCTCCCGGCTTCGGTTCACAATCACCAGCAAGATCACTATCACGCCCTACACAAGGCATAAAACAATCAATCAATAACGGTTCTTAGCCGTTAGAATGAAAGGAAACGCCATTCCCTTCCATTAAAACCTCTCTGTTCTCTATCTTAGGGTTATCAGAGTTAATCACCTTATAGGCGATTCAAAGACCCTCAACAGGATCTATCTTGGTTCAACTAAGATCTTAGAGTCCACTTAGACTCTGCATAAGCTCAATTCAATGCTCTAACCAGATCATATATCAACAATTTTCCAACTTGACTAAAACAGTTATATCAATACGTTTTCACCGTTTATTTAACCTTCTGAACAACTTTTGTAAAGGCACTTAGGCTCATATCTATCCTAACACCTTCCGTTTCATCAACATTCTTCTTGCTCATACCTGTCTCAGGGTCAAAACCAAACTTCATCAGAATTCATGATTCAAAGCTTAGTATTCATCAGAACAACCCCCTGATCATACTTTTCTAAAGAATCCAAACCTAATTCCAGCTCTAACACAATTTGGTTACTATTCATCTCAAGAACCATTTCATAAAACAATCGGTGAAACTTGAGTTTCTTACCTCTAAACTGTCGAGGAAGGCTGGAGGATCGCTTCTTTAAGCTCTGGCGTCCTTGAATCGCCTTCTATCTCCTCCAAAACTTAGTTTCCAAAATTTCCTAGGAAACGGGATTTCTCCGTTTGATGGTTCTTTCGAAGAATTGAAGTTGGAATCTAGCTCATGGAGGGGTTCTAATCAACTTTCTAGTTGGTTGGAAAGTGTTTAGATGAACAATGGAGGAGTTATGAAGCTTCTATGATCATAATGGCTGCCTTGGGTCAAAGGAAGAAGAGGGAAGGGTTTTTCCCTTCAAAAACGCGCAAATGAGCCTTATATAGTGGTCCAAGACGTGCTCTGGCGCTGATCGCGTCAGAATCTAGAGAAAATACACTTTCTGGAGCCCTTCTGGAGCTAACCGCGCTGTTCTGGTGCGATTCCAGCACCTGTGGTGCCACTGGCGCCACTCTGACGCTACTGACACCAACTTTCAGCACCTGTGGCGCTATTGACGCTAGATTTTTTTTTTTTTTTTTGCAAAACAAGGTTATTATATATGTCATGTTGAAGAATAAGCCATATATTATATTGGAAGGCCTTTGATACTTTGATACTCCTTGACTCCTTTTTATACGAAACAAGTTTTAAATTTTTTTGTAAAAACTTATTTCTTATAAAAAGGACAGGTGGAAGGAATATATATTCCTAGCTATGGATTGATCATTTTTGGTATCATATACATTTCTAAATATAGTGTCCAAAATTTTTTTAATAAAAATTATTTAATAAATTCTTAATCAATATCCCAAAGTCATTAATTAACAAGATCTAATATTTTGTAATTTATAGGGAATTTTTTTATTTTTATACACTTAAATTTTAATTTTGCAACATATTTATAAATTAATGTAAGAAATTTAATGTTGTTACAGACTTCCAAATACGAGAGATGTACAACATAAAACTATACTTCTTTTCAATGTCTTATATCTGTCTAATTGATAATTTAACCCTAATATAATAGATTTCATTTTTTTATAATTAATCTATTTTTATGCAAACTGTTATATTTAATTAAGCTGACGAAGAAGTTTCTGCAGTCAATATGTGGGCAAATCAAATCTGCACAAGCATAGTAATGTGGTCTAACCTGTCGGCAATAAAACTTTCACAGTAAAAGAAATCAATGCTATGTGAAACCGTGTTTTTCTTCAAGTGATAAATCATCAAAGCTGATTTCCTGTCCTATAAGACGAAGAAAATCAAATCAGCCTTACCCTCTATGGTGAGATGGACATAAAACCAGTTTTACTGGTACAGGCAGAGCAATCAGAAAACACATGCAAGTTGCAACAAATAATAAGCACCATTAAATAGGAACATACCAGACAAAAAAATTTCCATTGTCTCCTCAGATAAAGTTGAATCTGCAAAAGCTAAGGCAACAAGGATAGAAGTTTAGCTGCCTTCTCCAGCAGTACTTTGAATAACTCATGAATTAATACTCACATCAACAAATCTTCTAAAGCAATCAACACGAAACTTCTGATATGAAAATTTATTAACATTCATTAAATGACTAGCCATGATGAGCTTCAGTAATTACAGAATCCTATTAACTCAGTGCTCCATAGAAGTTCATCAATTTTGCACGTTCTTGTTCCTTAACTTTTCTGGTGTTTTGGTTACATAGCAGGTGACCTGGGTAGGGACTAGGGAAGGGGGAATAGATTGGCATCTTCCTGTTTCCATTACAATTTGCAAGAATTCTAACCCTCTACAGTTGTTCCTTCATTTCTTAGTCAATTTTCTCATTCTATCTTCTATGAAAAAATAGCAGCCGTACTCCATTATTGAAGATTATTTTTAAAGCAGAATTGATGGTGAAATTAAAATTAGTTGAAGTGTTCAAACTAAAGCAAAGAAGAAATAGGACAATTCATCAAACACCTTGCAAGCAACCTAAATTTTGCTGTGAAAAAAACAGTTACATTATTTGAGCACTATCAATTGAGAATCAGTACCACAATTGTAGATGTGTTTTAGGAGTCAGTGTCTCTACTCCTCACCTTAATTCCAAGCTGTCAAAAAACAAATTTCATAGTTATAATTCATGGTAACCAAAGAGGCTTCAAAACAACTCGGAATACAAGCACAAAATGCAAAAACTTAAGCACAACATACACATAAATTGTCTAAAATGAAGTAACCTTGAGTTCTCTTACTTTTCCCAATCTTGAAGCTTCACGATACACTCAGCGGGAGAACAACCTTTCATAGAAGCAGAGTAACAAAAAAATATGAACTAAAATCCAATGAATGAAGAAAAAAAAAGTGAAAAAATATTGGAGAATTGCAAAATAGGATTTAAAAATGACCTTGAATGGATGCGATTTTGTGTGTGAGAGTGCGAAAAGAATGCAAGGACTAAACCCCATAATGCACACTGAGAATGAGCGAATGTCAGGAGTCAACCCTAGAATGTGAATGCAAATGCCTAGGGAACGCTTCAGTCGAGCACGAAGTGAAGAGAGTGAGAAAGGAATGAAAACTCGTTGTGCGAGGAGAGCGACATCGTAATCAATATTGAAGAAAGTGAGAAAGGAATGCGGAGAGACAGCTGACGTGTGGATGGATTTAATCAAACTAAAAAATAAATAAGTGTTAATAAAATAAAATATTTAAAATTAAAACTGTGTATCATTTGTGGTTATAATCAGAAATACATATTTCTGGGTTTCTTCTAATAGACAGAAAACATTCGTCAGAAAATATTTTTTTTTTTTAGTGAAGTAACTATAAACTACTAGAGAAAATTAAATTTTGAGACAAAATTATTTTAGTCACTAAACTTTGAAACATTCATAGCCACATATATTAACGACAAATTTGAGATATATATACAACAAAATTTAGCAACTGATAATTTTTTTCTATCTCAAAATCCTGTCTAACTAGTTGATAATACTTTAGTAGTGCATAGTAATACATTATTTCCTGAAATAATTAAGATATAGATTAGTGATAACATTTTAGCCTTAAGGTATGTCGTCATCAGTTAGGTTCTTTAATTTGCCCCCACCTTCAAAAGTTTTTGGGTAGTTCATTGCTGATTTGATAATAAGCAAAATTAGAACTAAACATACATATGTAATATGGTTCCAAAACATTTTTTGTGTGCATCTTGGCTAGGGTATATCCATACTCATTCCGGTCCATCATTTCTTGGGACAAGAACATTGTCTTCTGGGGCAGATGGCCTCTTGAACACGGATCCTAGTTGAATTCCAGCACCTACATGAGAACTTCCTTGGCCAGAGTGGCTATTATCACCTCTTTGTCCATTTTTCTTTGCCTTTTGTGCCCAACCAACAAGGCGTGCTTGCACTTGTTCATCAAATATGGCCTTTTTAAAGTGCGTTCCCATCTACATTGTGTGTAACATGTGTTATAAAGTCAATGCAAAGAGACCTTAATTTTAAATATAAGAAATTGGTTTGCATTTGAGTTTGAAAGGAAACTCAAAATTAACTCACCTGTGTAACGATTGCATAAAGTGGTAGGGTACTATAGCTACATAGTAACTGGATAAATACCCTACAAAACCCAACAAAAAGGGGTAAGGAAAAGGCAGAAGAGAGAAAACGATTAAAATTTAGAATGCAAATGGGGAAAGAAGTCAAACGTAATTTAAAGAAATTAATGAAGATAATTTGAGCAATAAGGACTTAATTTTGGTTAGTTGGAATCTCATTAATACAAAAAGATGGTGATTGAAAGGAAATGACTCCTCATGTGAAAATTTTGGGCTTTCATATAAATTAAATAGGTGAGATAAAGATTAAAAAAAAAAAAAAAAAAAAACTTGCAGATGACTTGATCACATAAAAATTTAACATAGAAGGATCCATATTGGTGCAAGTGACTCTACCTTACTCAAACTCAAATTAATTTAATTTAATTGTGAGTTCTAAACATTGGAAATCCTGTCCAAATAAAAGAAAGAGAAAAAGTATTGTAATTAGTTACCCAATAATGAGTCTTGGAACAATATAACGAACCCGTCCCATTATACAGGAGTCAAAGTCATATGTAACCTGAGAAACATAAACATAAGGTTATACTTCTTTCTTTTGTATCTCGATTATGAGCAACAAACTTTTTTCTTTCTAAAATGTAAGCAAAACTTACTTATTTATATTTTATTTAATGAGACTCTCTCAAAAATATTCTTCATTTAATAAGGTTAAGAATTTTTTTGTATTATATATCAAATTTCAATGAAGGATAATTTAGAAAAATGTTTATTTTTAATTAAAAATGATACAATTTAATGAAATTAACTAATCTTCTTAATAAGTATGAAGTGTGTTTTTTTTTATTGCTTATAATCGAGATTAGATGGAGTATTCATTAAAATTATGAAAAAACACTTGTAAAACCATGTGAGAAAACTAAAATGGAAAAGCAAATGAAACCATAAATTGTGCTTTCGTCCAATATGCTTACCCATATCCAAAAGAAAAATGCAATCTCAAAAGCATTTTGGAAGAGGATGAAGTGAATCAAGAAGAGGACAATGTGGGGCCGATTAAACCAAAAATGATCATCTCTATTCTCTTGGTTGAACAACTAATTCACCTTCTATGGCGGAATGCTTCTCAGCTACTTCATGAGCTAATTGAATTATTACATGCTCTTGTAAGCATTAATCTATAATTCATGTTCAATAACAATTACATCAAGAACATGAAAAAGGATCTTTAGAATTCATGAGTTTCACATAAACATACCTTTGTCCATAATTGCGGAAGATCTTTATTACTAGAATGCTTTCGTAGATTCTTTGGGAAAAATCCTTTAATGGCAGAATGCTTTCTCAGAGTCTTGAGCCTTTCTTTTCTCGTATCTTCTTTGATAGGGATTTGATACAACTCTCATGGGCAGACAATGGTGGTATTCAGTTTTCTAGATATCTCTCTTCATAAGAAAACTGAACCACTACGTTTAATATAACTGCACCTATCAACAGTTATCTTTTAATATAACTGCATATATTAACAATTATCTTTTTAATACGTTTAAGATAATTATTTTATTAACAATTATCCTTTAATAACTTTTACACATAACCTCTTCTTTAATAAATTTTTCTGGATAACCAATGAAATAACCACTGATTGTCCTTACATCCAGTTTCTTTTCTTGTGGATTGTAGTATCTAATTTCTGCCTGACAACCCCAAACATGTAGGTGTCTTAAACTAGGTTTCCTTCCAGTCCAAAGTTCAAAAAGGAGTCTTTGAGACTGACTTACTAGGAACCCTGTTCAATACGTACATGGCATTTTTTTTTTTAGATCATAAGTCCACAATGAAACGGGTAAAGAAGAATTACTTACCATACTCTTAACCATATCCAATAAGGTCCTATTACGCCTTTCTGAAACACCAATTTGTTGTGGTGTACCGGGCTTTGTGTATGGAACACAAATACCACACTTTTCCAGGAATTTAGCAAATTGGCCCAGATGTTATCCACTTTCATCATACCTTCCATAATATTCACCACCCCTATCAGACCTGACAATTTTCACCTTTCTGTCTAATTGTCTTTCAACTTCATTAATGTAAATCTCTAAAGCATTTATAGCTTGAGACTTATCATGTAGCAAATAGACATATCCATAACGTGAATAATCATCAATGAAGGTGATAAAATATTTTTCTTTATTG
>PYAF01004628.1:24739-46350 GCA_007407185.1 Glycine tomentella
AATATAACTGCACCTATCAACAGTTATCTTTTAATATAACTGCATATATTAACAGTTATCTTTTTAATACGTTTAAGATAATTATTTTATTAACAATTATCCTTTAATAACTTCCCTTTGTAACCAATTATCTTTATGCCCTTTATTCATTAAATCAAATAACATTTATTTAAATGAGCCACAATAATAAATCTTACAGCTCTAACTTAGTACCCACAGCAAGTAGAAGCTGAAGAATTCAAATAAATCAACAAAATAAAAAGTTAAATGAAGAGGAAGATTTAGACAAGGCAGGGAGAAAAACAGAAAATAAATACATCAACTTGTATGCATAGAGAATTTATGGGTAGGCATGCCTATGCATACACTGTATACAAAAACCAAATGATAGAAGAGAAACATTTGTACTAATACATGACTCTTCTATAGGTTAAATTTTAATTATGAAAAACAGAAAAAGAAATTTAACAAACGACGGAAGATTTAAGCGTTAAATTTAATCAGGAATATAGAAATTTAACTAGTAAAGTATGTTGCTTACTATGGGGAAATAATTACCTATCCTACGAGAACATCCAATTCCATCCATTTATTACCACCTCTAAGAGAAAGGATAGATATATTTATTAACACTTTACATGTTACACTAATATAATTGTAACTGGATTTTGAAGGATTTTTTAGACCAATTTCCTACAAGCCATGATGTAACAGTTTTGCTCTTGAATTGTACTTCTCCAGAAATTAAGATATGATGATGTGTTAGCGGTTTGAGTAAAATAAACGTACACAGAAAAGAACCAAAATTATCAATATACTTACAATGAGAAGAATGAAAGAAATCCAGAAATATGCGTGCCAGCCTGGAAAAGTAAACCAAGCATCTTAATTTTGAGAGTCAAATTAATTTTCTTTGACTAGAAAAGCCAAAACATGTAATTGAACTACCACTCCTTATAGGCAAAGGTACCATTGTTGTTAATGATGCTCATTGATCACACTTGAAATTAATTACACATAAAATCCTTCACATCTTTTTTTTATGTGCACGAATATTTTATTTAAATTTATTTCATCAACAAAAGCACAAAAAGAGATTAGTCGGAAATTGCTACATTTTAAAATGTCACATGGTATAAAATTACCAACAAAATTGATCACTTAGATCAATGAATGGCATTAAGTAGAAACACAAAACAGGCTCTGGATTCCAGTTTTGGGCAGTACACAGAAGCTTCGAACATAGCAGAGCCAATTAGACTGTGTTATATACTAACATGTACTCATTGGGTTAGGTGTGATCATTGGGTTTATTATTAAAATAATAAAAAATAGAAAAAACCAAAAAAATGAAAATAATATTCTAACTAAAACGTCTAAATTTTTTTATTAAGTATATCAACTAAATCGTATTAAATATTTTTTTAATGCTGACTACTACATTAAGTGATTTATATATATATATATATATATATATATATATATATATATGTAATTGGATGGGAGGACGAGACCCTACATAGCAGTAAAGTTGTGTCCTGGTGACTTGTTAGTCATGAGTTCGAATTCGGAAACAGTTTTTTTTACATATGCAAGAGTAAGATTGCGCACAATATCCCTACCTTTACCTATGCATAGCGTAGAATCTCTGGATAATGGAATACGTAATTTTTTATATAATTGGATGGATTTAGGTATGAGATTATTAAACCCGATTCCCAACTTAACAAATCCATGAACCCAACACATTCAAAATTTTTGGTTGGGTCACATCAGATTAGTTGGGTCAAGTATACGCATGATTACCATGCATGATCCATCCATGTTGTCAAAAAAACCACAAAATTATAGTAAAAATAAATAAATGGGGTTCAATGTGATTGACAACAAAAAATGAAAATATAAAATTGCAATTTCTCTGGGCTAAAAGTATGTAATCAACTTATAAATGTAGTATTCAATTCATAAAAAAAAATCAAGAATAACTGTTTTAACTAGAAATTATAGATAACATGGAGTGAAATGTTAATCATAGGACATATTCCAAGTCTAGTAGCTTACCATGGACATTAAGCAACATGAAGATGATCACAAAGATCCAAAGATACCAACTGCAACCATGAAATTATAAATTATAATCATAACTACAAAGAATATAAAACTTACACAATAGGCTAAACAACAGAAAGTTTGAGCAATTAATGGATGAAGGTTTGTGATAAGTATAAAAGCTTAAATAATTACTAGAGAATTATTCTTCAGAAGCACATACCTTATACCAACAACTTTCTTGAAATCATCTTCAAGGGCACGGATCATGTATTTATGAAAATTAAACTTTGGATTTCCTTTGCAGTGGGTCTAAAACAGAGATACAAAATAGATAATATCATGAATCAATCATAGAATTCACAGCCTAATAGCAAGCCCAAGGTAGAGCTAATAATTTTACAGCACATTAAAATCTTACCATAATGAAACCAAGCCTTAATGTCACATAATCTAATTTGGTCACAGATCCATAAAATTGCTTGAAAAATGATTTCTGAAAGAAACATGAAAAATGAGAAAGAATTACAATAATGACAATAATAACATGACATAGTCACATGGCCATAATTTCTATAGTTACTAGTATGTGTTGTCTATACTCTATAGTAGGGATCAATCACAATTTTTTAGCCCCTTAAAAAAATTCTCATTTGGTAAATGAAGCTAGACTGCATCAGAGACAGTGAACCAAAGAAATTTAGCTTGTGTGTGGTTGCATTATAAAACTTGTAATGGAAATGGTGGCATTAATGTGTCTTCAAATGAAAGGATTAGAAAGGGATTTAGCATAAGTATATATATCCTCTATTTTATCAAAGTTTAAGACCAATAAATACTTATAAAAACCTTACCACCCAACCCAGAACAGCAGAATCTTTGCCAAGACCATTAAAACGATTCTGGATAAAAGCATGTTGGTGAACATGAGTCACTGTTGGTTCCAAAACTGCATTAAACCAATATGCATATGAAGATCAGTTAGCAGAGGGGTTGGATGGCTTATACGAAGTTCAATACTAAGCATATTGTGCTAATCTAATCTAATGTGGTGCATATAAGCATTTAAAGTTTCATGTTGGTCACTCAAAGAGGCATAAATTGAAGCGATTGAAACATACGTAAAATAAGAGATTGGTTATGACTTATGAGATAGATTTTCAGAAGTTCAATTAGCAACATAATTTGTAAAAGAATTATCAACTTAGACTTAGGCACATTGAATTTTTTCTCAGTTTTTCTACATTTTCTTGTAAGAAATTAATGCCATATTTCATTTATGTTGTTTTGGAATAGATTTTGATGAAAGAAACAATGCTCATCCAAACTGATTGGTGCATAAATGCATTTGAAGTTTCATGTTAGCCATTCAAAAGACATACATTAAAGAGATTAAAACAGTTGTAAACTGAAAGATCAGTTATAAAAGGGAAAATCAAGTAAAATATTGAGCTTACAGTATGTAATTGAAATTTAAACTGATGGGAGAACTGAGGGGTTACTCCCACTTCAATTTTTATATATGATGATTATAAATAGATGTTTTAAAAATTAGGAATCACAAACAGAAATTTGGCCTATAGGATCATGATGATTTGAAAGGCATAGTGTTTGATGGCTACCAAATACTCCGTAGGTTAATGGAATAATTGAAGATAGATAAAGTAACTAATTAGTATATCTGTATACCTGGTTGT
Source organism: Glycine tomentella (assembly GCA_007407185.1). NCBI lineage: Eukaryota > Viridiplantae > Streptophyta > Magnoliopsida > Fabales > Fabaceae > Glycine > Glycine tomentella. The sequence goes on from PYAF01004628.1 coordinate 28,486, forward strand.
GTTTCATTTTTAATGTCATTGCCAATCGAGTCTTCCCAGTGTTTCCACTCGCGTATCTGTTAATCAGAGTTAATTAATAGAACTGAAAGAAAGAGCTTTCATCAGCGCATCTTATAATAAAGCATATTAGACACTCACTTTTAGCCCTCCAAAAACAACAGTGAGAACACAAAATGTGACATGGGCCACAGCTAGCACAAAAATAAATGTATGAAGGTGATGCAGTGCCTCCACAGATAATAGAGGAACCTTGCCCTGAAAACAAAATTTAAATACATACCATGATACCAAGATACTTTGGTTAGGCACATGGAATAAAATTGAATACCAAAGGCGTAAAAATGAGAAATCATTAAATAAAAACTGAATATGATAATTGAAACAACTAAGCTTTTATGTCACTAGGTGAGATCGGCTAGATGGATGGCTGACGTCATCTGACTCGATTAAAAACCAAAGTTTCAAGAATATTATTAAGCTTGAGATCTCCCTTGATAATCGAAAGGAAGAGATAACATGCATTTTATTCTAGGTTTTAATACCTTCCTAGCACAGTGTCCAAGTTTTTCTCCTGTTGATGGTTGGTGATCCTCATTCTCACTCTCACTCCCAGCTAAAAGGCGCCTAGCAGTGCCAGAAATATCAGAGAAAGAGAAAAAAGTCTGTAAATGTGATGTGGTTTTTGTTAATTCTTCCTTTCCTTTATCCTTTAGACTGCAAGGAAGCATATGGTGAGTCCAACCCACTGGAACACAAATTCTGATTGTCCCATTTTGTGTTATTGTCAGTAGCAGAGAAATAAAGCCCAACAGCATCAACTCTGAAACGAAAACAGAAATCAGAAAAGGAAAAAAAATATTGCAAAATTAATCACACCCCGTTTTTCATAACAGAAGTCCATGCATACCCATTAATCATTAAGCAGAATTTGGTGCATTCTTAAATCAAAATTAGAGTTTTATCTCAATAACTCATGCTTATTTATTGTGGTGAAACTCTAATTTGAGAACCACACCAAAAAGCTAAAGCATGTATAAATAGTTAAGGGACTAAGTTTTGTTTCAATCACATCACATTTTTCATATGGAAATCTCTAGATACACATTAAAAATTAAGAAAAATAAAATTAGGAAATCAACTAGTCAATAATTAACCATTTTTCGTGGCTGATCAGTCGCAAATTCCTCACCATCAGATACACTCATGAATCAAAATTAGACTATGGGAGATATAAGATTAACGTAGTGGTTGGAAAGGATGAAGGCAAAAGGAAGGGGGAAGAGGTTACTGGTTTGAATTTTCCAACAGACATTACTAATCAAAACTAACAAATTAACATTTGCCAATAAAAAAAAAAAGAAAAAAAACTCTGGTTGACTTCATCACTCAAGTTAGTCTTGCTTGCAAAGCTCTAACTTTGAGAACCACACCAAAAGAACAAAAGCATGTATAGTTTGACCACTTTCAAAGGTTTCTTGTAAAATTGATAATATATGCATATCTCATTTAATAAAAAAATGAAAAGAAAGGAAAAAAAGAAAGTACCTTCTTTAATTTTTTGCAGGGCTTCATAGAGTGGCTTCTGATTCTTCCTCTTGAGAAACGTCCCTCGATAGTGAAGAAACCTTTCAGCAGCAAATGAAGCAGCAACGATCACAGAACAAACAACAGCAACAACCCAAGTGGGAGTGAATTCCAAAGTGTTCCCTTCTTCACCTCCACCACCCATTTTCTCTTCACTCTTCTAAACCTCTCTCTCTCTCTCTCTCTCTCTCTCTCTCTCTCTCTCTATATATATATATATATATATATATATATATATAACTCTTCTACTCTCTCCTATTGTGTTAATTTCAATTTTCTGTGTGGAAAGTGGAAACTATTCAATACCCTTTTGGCTCAATAACTCGTCACATTCAAAAATTTAATTGTGCTGAGGTTTGAACTCTGAAAGCTCGAATCTATTATTGTCTTTGGATTGTAGGGTGTTCATTTTGCAAAGCCCGCGGTGAAGGTGACTTTTGACGTATGAACGTGTTACAATAACAACTACACTCACACGATTCAATTAATCCTATCTATGTAGTATAATGTGTCTGATTCCGTTTAAATTATTGTCCATTTATATAGTTTTTCTAACCTTGCATACGCGCTTCTTACTTAATTAGTGCAAAAGACCAAGTGATTGGTCGATAACGTTGGTTAACTTTATTATATTACAGAAGAAAAATGTGATGTTATAAAAAGTGATTGATTCGGTGCTTTAAATTTTTAAGAGGGTATCAATGTCTTTTCACCACGGATCAATGGAAAATAAGTTGTATTTGAACGTGTAAAATGGTTTTAGCCGGATGAGTTTATTTAAACTTATTTATTGAAATAAATATTTAATTTAATAAAATAAGTAATTTTTTATTTTATTAGTCTGTTTTTCTAAATTATTTGTACTTAAAATAAGTAGTTTTTTATGCTTATTTTAAGAAACAAATCATATAAATTTATTAAAAATACTTTTAAAAATCATTTATTTTAAAGTTATTTTTTAAAATTTAAACAAACTCACCCTAATCATAACTCATTAAATAAATTTATTGACTTTTACAATAAAAATATTAAAAGTTATATCAATGGTAATTTTAAACTTTAACTATTTACACATTAATTGTATCATAAATGAGTTAAAATTTAATTTTATTGGTGTTTTAAATTTTAATTATAAAAATTCTATCAAACTTTTTTAATTCAATGTAAAGCATAAAAAAAATATGCTAGTGTAAATAGAATGAGTAATAATATTCAGCAAAAACAAGAATGAGTAATAAAAAAAATAACAGCCATTTAACAAACAATATCTTAAACATGAAGCAATATTAATTATCAGTTTCCAGTTTTTTTATAGAAATTATCGGCTCCAGTTATTCATAAGTAAAAATTATTAGTATATGTGTTTAAAATATATTAGTCGATCTATTTAAAAAAGGTATTGATATACTTTGAATGTGCAAGCACCGTAAAATTTGTTAAAAAAACATAAAAATAAAAAGATAAAAAAGAATTTGATGTGTACATAAGAACAACTCTGAGAAGTTGTATCTGGATTCTGTCTTCTATGTCTGAAATTCCGAGAAGCTGACTCTCTTAACTGAAAAACTAACAATCAGGCCACATTTTAATTGTATTTTCCAAATAGAATAGAGCTTCAAAATAAAATAAAATAATTGATAATATGAAAAGAACTTGACTTTGTCCGCATTAACCGGCAATTTGTCTTTTCCTTACAGTCAACGATCATCTAGAATATCACTTCAGTGTGTTTCTAATTCTAATATTTGTTCTTATAAATTTGACCTATATATTTAATCAATTTACAAAATTAAGAAATTTAGTAGAGTACTAAATTTGCTAAATAGTTTAAATTTTTTCAAAATTACCTTTATCTAGTTTTTTGGTCGACAAAAAATCTACCTTTAAAATTATTGAATTTTCTTTCTCTTCATTTTTTCACTATATTAATTTCCAATTAAATTCATTAACTAATGGCTTAATGCATCTCATTTGAGGATATTTTTATTATAAGAATAAATTAATTTTAAGCAATTTGACTGGTGTCTTTTTTTTTTTTTTACAGAAATTTAACTGATATCTTATAAAAAGAAATCAAGATTAGTTTTCTAAAAAATTCCTATAAAAAGGATGGAAATAATAACTCTCAAGCGCGTGGATTTAGAAAATGTTTACCTAGGAAAGTCGGGGCTATAGTCATCTCTGGAATGTCTGATGAATGACTCAATCCTATTTATAGGAATATTCATATGTGGGATATGTCTTCACTCTTAAAGAACTTTTTTTTTTCTCTTTATACAAAATACTTATAAGGAAAAAAAATAGATATTTAAGACTTTAAGATTTATATCTATTCAGATATAATAATATAACTTCTTATTTTCAAAGGTAAAATAATATGTTATTATACTTTTAAGTTAAAAAATCATTTTGAACTTGTTTTTTCTTAAATCTTTTTTCTCTTTAAAATATTTTTTCTAATTTTAAATCAATATTTAATTATAAAGACTGATTTAAAATATTTTTAAAAGAAGAAATTAAAAAAAGACATAAATATAATAAATAAATTATGAAATTGTATTTATTTATAAAAAGACAAATTAATCAATCAATTATATATTATAAGAAGGTTTTGTTATGTAGGAAGATGGATGTGACATTACTATATTTATTTTTTGGCCTAAGTTTCAGAACTTTGGACATTTTTTCCATCTGAATGTATCCTTCGCTTGAGTAAGAAAGGCATCCAGATATTCGTCAGGATCCATGTTGCCATCATACCTTTCTAGATTGAGAGATTTCCACCTAGAGGGTAGGTCGACTTCCATAATATGATCGACAAAGGGGTGTCGTCGTGTTGTCCGCCCTTTTGGACGGTAAATCTATCATGAACTAGGACCGCCATGAGGGTTAACAGTTTGTCAGGGGTGTCATCGTGTTGTCCGCCCTGCTAGACGGTGTACCTGTGTTGAGGTAGGATCGCCCGAAGGGTTGACGGTTTGTCAAAGGTGTCATCGTGTGGTCCTCCTTGTTGGACGGTGCACCTGTGTTGAGCTGGGACAGCCCGGAGGATTGACGGTTTGTCAGGGGTGTCATCATGTCGTCCGCCTTGCTGGACTGTGTAACTGTGTTGAGCTGGGACTGCCCAGAGTTTTGTCGGGGGTGTGACTATCCCTGAGTAAAGGGGTGTCATTTTGTCGTGTGCCTTTTTGGATGGTGTACCTATGTTGAGCTGGGACCGCCTGAAAGGTTGATAGTATTGTCGAGGGTGTGACTCTCCCTAGGTAGGTTTGTCCCCAGTGCTAGGCAAGTGCTCGTCACCTTGGGGGCGTCTCATCTGAGCCTCCAGCTGATCATGGTCAGCCTTCAGTTGTCTAAGTTCTTCTTGATGTCTTCTCTCTATCTCTGCGATGCGGTTTTGGAGTTTTTGGATGGTGTTGGCATTTGTCGTAGTCGTATAAGGAAAGTTGGATGTCTCCCTGGGAGTGTTACACGTGCTGACCATTGACATAGGTGGACACAAAATGTGGTCTAGCGAATGCGACGATCTGGAGATTGTTAGGTAGCAGGGTAAGTTTTACTACAGCCCCACAGTGCACGCCAATGTTCTTACCAAAATTTGGAAATTGCATGTATGATGATGGACAGGGTCCAAGTGGGTTCCAAACTCTGTACGTCGGATGATGAGTCAGCCTTGTTAAGGAGAGAGACCTGCAAAACAAAGGAAAGACACTACAAAGCTCAAGTAAGTACATCAATTATTGGAGCATAACTGAGTAAGAAAGTGGATAGAAAGTCTCTGAGGGTGCCTCAGATATATGATCACCGTGGGTGAACAGTTGTCAGAATGAAGTAAATATTGAGTGGTTATGAGATTATTAAAGGTTTAGAGAGAACCTGTATTTTTAGCGTGGAGTATGGGCCTTGGGTCTTTGTTTTTTAATTAATCTGTTGATAAGATAACAAATAATAGCAGGCAGTTATGTAATTTTAATAAGAGATAATGTGTACCTTATTGATATGCTGTTACTTGTAGATAATCCCTTGAAGATAATTAGAGATATTATAGGAGATAAAGTGGTTACACCAATTTGAATGACCAAGCATAATGGATATCTCGTTGGAAAGGAGATATTCACTGTTAATGTCCACACTCCTGTAGCAAGACTAACACGAAGGGTGGACGAACGTGTCAGGGTTCGACACTTAGAGAATAAATGTGCATCGTTACTATAGCAGGGTTGACACGTAGGACGAACATGTGCGCTGTTCCTGTAGTAGGGCTGACATGGAGGGCAGACACGTGTACAGTTTCTATAGCAAGGTTGACATGGAGGGTGGACACGTGTATAGTGACCCCACAATAATGACCATGTGTAATTTTACCAATTTTGTGCAGTACACCATGGAACATTATATTACATGTAAATTAGAGAATGTAACTTCATTAAAACAAACATCCTACTTTATACCATAATATTGTTGATAAATTCTTTCAATGTAGCCTTTCTATTATCCTTGAAGTTCCATCCTTTCTATTATCCTTGTAGATAGCAGCTAGCACTGAAAAAATAATAGTCATTTACCCTTAGGCATTTTTCCAGCTGCAACCTCAATGTAAGGTCTTCAACTTGTTTTTAAAGGTTATTTTTGGCAACTTGGAGAGCTCTAGTTTCTCTTGCAGCCTAAAATTAATAAAAACAAATTCTCAATTGCCGAATAACATGATAAAAACAATTCAATAGCTTGCAATCATATTACTGTGGGCTAGACAACCTACCAAATTTGTAACCATCACCCTTCACATTTAGTTCATACTTTTCAACAAAATGATATAATAAACACATCATTTAGAGTCTTGAACTAACAAAATAATATCATTAAGCCATATTTCTCCTTTTTTCCCCTTTTTCATCTACTCAATAACATGATAATAAAGATATACCACCAAAACAAAGAAAGTTTTTCAAATTCATATCAGGAGTGAATCCCATCCCAGCTAAACCAAACATCAGTTCACCTGGCAACTATGATACTTTCCATAACTTGTAGAGCCCATAAGCTAGTGCAATACATTTATTGTACTGATGTACTCTAATATAATTGCAAGTTTAATATGCATTTCAAATTAATAATAAAAAATATGTTAACAAGTTTGATGCTGACATTTCTCTAGTGAAGAATAAAGAATACATCAAGTATGGGTTTGGAAGTTATGCATCAATGCCTGTTTACAAACAACATGTTATTAAGTTGGAGAGTTACCTAATTCCATTACCTGCTACTTGGCTTAAAATAGAATGAAAATAAAAATTTGGAGAGTTACCTGATTCCATCACGGTCTGCATCCAGGTTAATCATTTCTAAACTTTGACCAGTGTGATAGGAAAGATACCTATTCAGGTTTGCCTTGTGATGCAACATTTCATTTTCCTGAGGATTGTGACTGATAATTAGATATATCTAGTAAGAATTGCTTGACTTTAAAAGCAATAAAACCAGCAAATCCATCATGCCCTCCTTTGGTAAACTCATGGGTGGCATATCCATGATTAATTGTAAGATGGCCAAAACAAATTGGAACTCAATGTAACCAAAATCCTACTGAAACCAAAACATTATAAATTTATGATGGTAAGGAACAGAAAAGAAAAACTATATTAGGGATTTTAGGTTTCTTTTACAGATATAAATTTTCGATATACAAAAAACTAATTTGGTATTGGATTGCATAAATTATACTTTTCATGAGCTGATTATTGATTTGGTTAGTGAAAATGCAAAAATGGCATCAAACTGTACTATTGAACAGACCCAACTGTTTCATTTTTCAAAATAAGAACATCAAGAGTAAGATGTAACTAGCAACTTAACCCAATACTCACCATTTAAGAGAATCGTACAAGAACCACAACAAGGTAATTATTACTAGAAGTCTGCAATGGCATGATTGCACAACAAGACTATTACTGCACTTCAAGAATTTATTTAGACCAAAAAACAAAAACAAGGAACAATTTTAAAAATTACAATGTCATCTATATCTATGAAAGGGATACTAGCATAGTTAATTTTTAGCCCTTCTAATAATCAATAATTCCAAGGTATGACTTCCCCTACTGCCTGCAAACACAACCAAAACTTTGATTGCATGCACCATATTGGACCACAAGAGAGAGATTTTCAGGTAGCAGACTTGGAATTTACCTGTAACTGCAAGCAATTAAGTTTTTCCATTTATGAATGCCCCAAGAGAAAAAAATATAACGATTTACAAATTAAAGCAAAGATTTGATTAATAAATAAAAATCATGAAAATAGGAGCGCATTGAATGATTTGTAATTAAGTGGTAATATATACCCGACTTATGCAGTCAAGGGAAATATGTGGAGTACCCTTTGATCTTGGGATGACAACAAACGCATGCCATTTTGTCTGAAACAGGAAAAAACAAAAATTATTCCAATAGATAAAATATAAGTTCCCTTAAAATCCTTGATATAAACCAATTCACCCCTCTCTTGGTTTGTTTGATTAGCGTTCATTGTATTTTCAATTGGTATCAAGAGCTGGTTCTTGAAAGTTATTCAAGATCACTTTCTTTCCAAAGAAAATGAACAGAAATCAAATAACCTTTAGAGAGGGAGCTTATCTCAATCATCCACCAATGTTTGAGGGTGAACATTTTAGTTTTTGAAAAAACAGAATGCAAATCTTTATTCAATCCAATGACCCTGGAGCTTGGAATGCAATTGAGAAAGACCCTTTAATTCCAATGAAAATAGTTGATAACAAATTAATCCCCAGAGAATGGGATGAGATGTCAGATGCAAAAAAAAAAGTTGTCCAATATGATTTTAAAGCTAAAAACATGATTACATCTGCTTTGTCTTCTGATGAAATTTTTAGAACTATGAGATGCAGGAGTGCAAAAGAAATGTGGGAAATGTTGGAGGTAACTCATGAAGGAACTGGGGAAGTAAGGAGATCAAGGAAGCATGCCTTGATACATGAATATGAGATGTTCAAGATGAGCAATACTGAAAACATTTCTCATCTGCAAACAAGATTCACACATATTGTCAATCATCTTCTAGGACTTGGAAAGACATTTGATTCTGAAGAATTAAATATCAAAATACTGAAATGTCTAACAAGACCTTGGCAACCAAAAGTCACAGCTATCAAGGAATCCAAAGATTTATAAAAAAATTTCCATGGTTGCACTATTTGGTAAGCTACTTGAAATGTCTCAACTAACCATTACTGAAGATGCAAAAAAGAAACAGAAAAGCATTGCTTTGAAGGTTGTATCATCTAAGGTTGAAAAAGAAGAAGATTCTAGTGAAGAAGATGAAGATGACAACATGAATCTTATTATCAAAAAGTTTAGTAAATTCATGAGAAGGAACAAGAACAAGAAGTTTAAAAAATTCAACAAAAAGAGTGACAACAACAACAAAAACACCTCTACCAACTTTACTTGCTTTTAGTGTGGAAAACCTGGACACATCAAATCTGAATGTCCAATATTCTTAAAGAAGCAGCAAGGTGAAAGGAAAATAAAAAGGGAAGGATAGACAAAGAATGTATACATTGCTTGGGAAGAAAATGAATCAAAAGTTAGCTAAAGCTAATAACGAGCTGAAAGGAGATTTAAGGTGGCACATCACCAAAATTGCAGAATTGCAAAATGAATTTTGTAAATTGGAAGAAGAAAATGAAAATCTTCTTTCAAGTTACAAAGTCAATGGGTGCACATGTACATCTTCTTCTTCTAAGCTTGATAAACACAATTGTTGGATATAGGGGGAGCATCATAAAGAGTGAAAGACTTTGATTCAGAAATGGGTTTTGAGCTTTCAACATGCTTGAAGTGCCTTGAAGTTTTGTAAATGATTCAAGTGTAAGAGAAAAGCAATCTGATTGATCCTTGCATTGCATTCATTCATTCATTAACAAGATTAATTAGTTTTCATTAAGATATCAAAGATTTTATCTTTTTGGTTAAGGTTTGAATCTGATTAAAAGGTTTTTGGAAAAATGTTTTCTTATTATTTTAATCGATTACTTAATAATATAATCGATTATTTTATTCTTCGTTCAATCTGGAAAAACCTTCATGAACAACTTAATCGATTATCTATTGGATTAATCGATTATTTGACCTTTGATTGAAAATAAACTACTTTGTTAAATGTTTTAATCAATTACTTAGTGTAATCGATTACATAGTTGAAAATATTTTTTGAGCCTTGCTGTGATAATCGATTACCATTATCAGTAATCGATTACATAGTTCATTTGGTAAAAGCTTACTTTCTGAGTTAATCGATTATCAAAACTCATAATCGATTACACAATTCATTTTGCAAATCAGAGCTTTCTGTCTTAATCGAATACAACTCGGTTTAATCGATTATTTTGCTCATTGCTGAAACCCAGAAAGCTTCTTTAACATTTTAATCGATTAAGTGATAATTTAATCAATTACATAAAAATTTTAATCGATTATTAGGTGCATTTAATCGATTACAATTAGTTACAAAATCTGTTATAAATAAGATTGAAGGCTTGGCTTGTTTAAGAACTTGACCACTTCGTATTTCTGAGTATACACAAGCCTTCTAAGCCTTTCAAAGTGATTTTCTCAGTGTTATTACTTCTTGCTTCATTCAAAACATCAATGGGTTTTTGAATGATTCTTGAACAAGAAACTTTTCAAGATTAAGGAAAAACATGTTCTGATTTTGTTTGCTATTCAACCTGACTTGGTAATTCATGTGCATTACATCATTGGATCATCAGGTTCTCTCTCTCATTAACCTTTATGTGTAAATTCGTTTTTAAATTTCTGTTGTATTTGCTAATGTAAGTGGGTTCTTCTTGCTTGGGTCTAGAGAAGGGTTCTCTAGCTGAAGAATAGAGTAGTGCTCTCTGGTTCTTGCTCTTTTGAAGTCTAATAGGATTTTAAATTTCTATTCTTTATCTAGTGTTGATAAAGGAAGGTTTTCATAAAATCTTGTAAGAAGAAAATTTATAATAGTGGAACTCTAATCTAGTGTTGATTAGAAGAAACTGGATGTAGCTTCTGTTGTGAAGTGAACCAGTATAAATTGTTTGTGTCTTTGATTCTCTATCTCTATTACTCATCTTGTTCATTGGTTCATTGATTCTTTGATTCATATCCATTGTCCAACAAGTTCTGTTTTGATCTATTGACTTCTTGGGGCTGAGTTATTTGATTGACTAAAAAGATTTCTTGGTTTTGAAAGTCATAAAGATCCTGAACTCTGATTTGAATTAATTTTAAGATAACAAGTTTTTAACCAATTCACCCCCCTCTTGGTTATTGTGAGTATTCCTATTATTTTCAACAATATGTTACGAAAGGAGTTTGATGAATACAAAAGGATTCAAGGAGAAAATTATCTGTTGCTACTTTCTAAAAATAGTGATTTGATTGATCTTTTGAGAAATCTTTTTAAAGGTAAATGCAACTTGGCAGAAATGATAAGTGTGCAGAAATATGCTGGAGATACTTCTGGCTTGGGATACAAAAAGGGTTCAAAGTCCTTTGGCAAAACCAATTTTGTACCACCAAGACAGAAGAATCAAAGAAACTTCAGCAATTCAAAAATCAATCATAACACCTTCTTTAGAAATTCATCAAAACCTATAATTTGTAACTATTGTATGATGAAAGGACATACATCTTTTAAATGCTATGCTGGAAAGTATTATGTGCCTAATGGAGAGTGTATTTGCGTGCAAAAGAAGAAAAAGGTAGCTAACCCCTATGGACCCAACCTTAATTGGGTACCTTTCTTGGCTACTTGATTTGAATTCTGTAGCTATGTCTAAGAGCAGGATCATCATTGTGGTATCTTGATAGTGGATGCTCTAGGTACATGATTGGTGACATATCCTTGCTAACTGATGTCATGTTAAAAGATGAAGGTTATGTCATTTATGGAGATAATAACAAAGGCAAGATTATTGAAGAAGGAAACATTCGAGATAACTTTAAGACAATAATCAGAAATGTCTTGTATGTTGATTTCTTGAAACATAATCTCCTAAGCATAAGAAAACTATGTGACAAAGGGTTTAAAGTTTCCTTCAACAACAATTGCTGCTTGATATGTGACAATCAAAGTGATGAAGTTATCCATATTGGCAAAAGGAAGGGTAACATTTATGTTTTATCCATTGACCATGCATTCTTACATCATACTAGCTGTATAATAAGTAAGATTGATGAAACTTGGTTATGACATAAAAGAGCTAGTCATATAAATATGCATCATTTGAACAAGCATAGAAGTGATCATGGAGGAGAATTCCAAAATAAACATTTTGAAAAGTTTTGTGAAGAGTTTGGAATTAACCACAATTTTTTAGCTCCAAGAACATCTCAACAAAATGGTGTCGTAGAGAGGAAAAATAGATCACTTGAGGAAGGTGCAAGAGCACTTCTAAATGAAACTAAATTACCTAAACACTTTTGGACAGATGCTGTAAGTACGGTTTGTTATACTTTGAATAGGATTCTCATAAGGCCTATTGTTGCAAACACATCGTAGTTTTAGACTAGTTTTAGGTTATATTTCAATTGAATTATTAGGAATTAGGTTAGAAATAAGTTAGTTTGTTATTTATACTTTATTATATCTCATTTCATTACCAAGATGAGTTTCAGGGCCAAAAAGGAGGAGAATAAGGCAAAAGAAGAAGAAAAGCAGGTCAAAGGTCCCACGCGATCCGCGCCAGCACCCGCGCGACCAGCGTCAGATGACAAAATCAGAGCCCAATTTCGAATGGTCCGCGCTATCAGCGCCAATCACTGTGCTACTAGCGCCATTAAGTCGAAGCTACCGCGGGATCCGCGCCAGTGTCCGCGCCATCCGCGTCAAAAGGTCTGAAGGCAGCTCTCATTCGAGCAAACCGCGCGATCCGTGCGGACATTCACGCCATCAGCGCCATGGATTCGAATTACCCGCACGATCAGCGCCACAATTTGCGCCAGCCGCGCAAAGAAGGCGCTGTTTCCTAATTTAAAAAGATTTGGTTTGAAATTGGCACAGAAATTAGGCTTTGTTACCTGAATTAAATCTATCTATAAATAAAGGCCTCTGGACTGACTCTAGACATCACCTACACACCATTCCACACCTCTCTACACTTATATACATCATTCTACACCATTGGAAGGCAAGAATCAAGGCTAGATCACTGCAGAATAATGAGTTATTTGACAGCTTTGGTTTCTTTGAAGCCTATGGCAGGCTAAACCTTGAATTGTGGGAAGGCCATGAACTGATGTAAACTCTTCTGTAACTTGACTGGTATTTAATGAGAATTCTTATTGCTTTATTTTACTCTGCTCTTCATTGTTTAATTCTTATCTAGAATTGGCCATTCTATTTAGGAATTGAGGGTTAGGATTCACAATGGGGACGTTGGGGTTCTAATTTCTGACCTTAGTAAAATAACAGTTGTTCATCACCTAGGGATAGGGATGCGTGGTTGCGGAACTTTATAATATAGTCTTTTATATGCTTAACTTGATAGATTTCACCAAGGAATTGGGTTTTGATTTGGGTTAAAGGGTTAATTCACTAAGGAATTAGGAATTAACTAGAGTAGGAAAGATTTATTCTCCGAGCAAAAGAATTCGGAAACCCTTATGATATGTTCTCTAAATTCTTAGTTTGACAGAATCGCTAAGAGCTTAGGGTTCTCAATCGGATTAAAGGGCTGAATCACTAGTTATCTAGGATTTACGAATATAGGAGAGATTTGTCATTAGTGATCAAACTTGATAACTCAGTTGAGCGAAAGAGGCAGTGAACATTAGGGATTGCCCCTGACCACAATTGTTTCTTCCTTTGGTAATATTTCAATTTATTTTACTGTTATTTTAATTCCAGTTTTACATTCAACACTCAACACAATTCTCCAAAATAATTTCTTTTCTGTTACTTCCAATTACTTAGAATTAATATTGCTGTAAATTTCAACCCAATCCCTAAGGAGACGATACTCACTTACCTAATCTTTATTACTTGAAACGACCGGTGCACTTGCCGTGTTTTGCTGAGTCGCGCAACACCTATCTTGAAGAAAACCCCTTATGAACTATACAAAGGTAGGAAACGAAACATATCTCATTTGAGAGCATTTGGATGAAAGTGTTTTGTATTAAACAATGGAAAAGAGTCCCTTAGCAAATTTGATTCTAAAGCTGATGAAGTAATTTTTCTTGGCTATTCCTTACAAGTAAAGCCTATAGGATCTTTAATAAAAGAACATTGTGTGTTGAGGAATCTGTTCATGTTGTATGTGATGAGACTAACCCTTCCAAAGAGAATTTGGAGTGTGATGATGATGCAGGACAAAAGGAAGAATTTTTGCAACTTAATGATCTGAATAATAAAGAAAAGGCTGAACCAAATGATGAATTGAAACATTCTACACCTTTACAAAAGCACAAAGAATGGAGGACAACCAGAGATCTCTCTCTTGACAACATAATAGGGGAAGTATCAAAGGAAGTTTCTACTAGATCCTCTTTAAGAAATCTTTGTTGTACCATGCCTTTTGTCTCACAGATTGAACCAAAGAATATTGATCAAGCTTTGCTAGATGAACATTGGTTAATGACTATGCATGATGAGTTAAATCAATTTAAAAGAAATCAAGTTTGGGAATTAGTTCCTAGACCATCTACTCATGTACCTATTGGCACTAAATGGGTTTTTAGAAACAAGCTGGATGAAAGTGGCATCATAATAAGAAACAAAGCTAGATTGGTTGCTAAAGGATACAACCAAGAGGAAGGCATTGATTATGATGAGACTTATGCTCCGGTAGCTAGATTAAAAGCCATTAGATTGTTTCTTGCCTATGCATGTTTGATGAATTTCAATCTATTTCAAATGAATGTTAAAAAGTGCATTTTTAAATGGTTACATTGAAGAAGAAATATATGTTGACCAACCCCCTGGATTTGTTGATCACAAACATCCTAACCATGTTTTCAAGTTAAGAAAAGCTTTGTATGGTTTGAAACAAGCACCAAGATCTTGATATGAAAGATTAAGTAAATTTCTGTTTGAACAATCTTTCACAAGAGGTCAAGTTGATAAAACCTTATTCATCAAGAAAAGAGGAATTGATATATTTTTGGTTCAAATCTATGTAGATGACATAATTTTTGGTTCTACTAATCAATCTATGTGCAAAGAATTTTCAATATCAACGCAGAGTGAATTCGAGATGTCAATGATGGGGGAACTCACATTCTTTCTAGGATTACAAGTCAAACAATTAAAGAATGGAACTTTCCTTAGTCAATCCAAGTACTGTCAAGAGATGATCAAGAAGTTTGAAATGGAAAATTGCAAGGAAGCTTCAACACCTATGGCAACTTCTACCTATCTTGACACAGATGACAAGGGCAAATGTGTTGATGAGTCTAAATATAGAGGAATGATTGGATCCTTGTTATACTTAACTGCAAGTAGACTGATATTGTGTTAAGTGCTTGCTTATGTGTTAGATATCAAGCAAATCCCAAGGAATCCCATCTAACTGCAGTCAAGAGGATCCTCAAGTATCTCAAGTCTACACCAAGAGTAGGACTTTGGTATCCAAAAGGTACACCTATCAGTTTGATTGGATATTCTGATTTTGACTTTGCAAGGTGCAAATTAGATAGAAAGAGTACAAGTGGAACATGTCACATGTTAGGAAGCTCATTGATCTCTTGGCACTACAAGAAGCAATCATGTGTTGCCTTATATTTCTGCTGGAAGCTGAATATATTTCTGTTGGAAGCTGCTCTGCACAAAGTCTTTGGTTGAAACAACAACTTCAAGACTTTGGAGTTGAGATAAAGGAGATTCCATTGCTGTGTGATAACACTAGTGCAATCAACATATCCAAAAATCCTATCATGCACTCAAGGACAAAGCACATTGAAATCAAACATCATTTCATTAGAGACCATATCCAAAAGGGTAACATCAAAATTGAATTTGTTGAAACCAACTTTCAATTAGTTGATATTTTCACTAAGCCTTTGGATAGAGATAGGTTCTACACTCTTAGAAACATGCTAGGAGTACTAGATGAATCTAGTGTGTGTTAGCTTGATATGTATATGCTTATTGACATGAAATTGCATCATTGATTGTCCATAAATCTTAAAAATCACTCATACTCGAAAAAAAATGTTGCATAATCACTATTCAATCTGATAAAGTCACTATTTTAATCGATTAAGTATCGAATTAATCGATTAAAAGTACTTAAAAAGCTATTCAGAATGATTTTTGTACTTGTGTAATCGATTACACCATCGAATTAATCGATTACATAAGCTTAAAATCCTTTTATGAAACTCATACTCACTAGAATAATCGATTACAGTGAATGATAATCGATTACATGGTATGAAAATTGATAGAATACTCGTATTCTCACTCTAATAATCGATTACACCTTGAAATAATCGATTACTGCCTCTGCTAAAACTGTTTCTGCTTATGAAATAATCGATTATATAAGGAAATAATCGATTATCCATGGAGTTATTGCAGAATCTACAGTTTTTATCTTGGAATGTGTAACTACCCAACTGCCCCAAAATTCAAATTTTGAATCTATTGTGCTTTTATTTTAGTGGGTTAATTCGTTCCTATTGTTACACTTTTCAAATTTCAATCTTGGAGCCAAAATCTTCTATATAAACAGCCTATGTTGAATGGGTTAAATCACAACACTCATATCTTCTTTCTTAAGCCTTGCTGTCTTTTATCTGAGTCTTGAACCTTTAGAGGGGAGACCCCAGGGATGTTTTACTGATCCTAGTGAGAGGCACATAAACACCTTAGAGCACTACTCACTTGCTCGTCAGAGTCTCTTTTGCAGTCCCACCTCAACACTAGAGATGGAAGATTCCACTGAGAAGAAGAGGACCAGACAACTCGGTCGGAAAACCTACTGCTGCAAAATGGTAGCAATAAGGAGAGGTAACCCCCACTTCGTCTGCGCGCTCCACACGAGCCAAGACATCAGCCATACAGGAAATTTGAGAGCAGATGGAACAATTATGGAAGAAAATGAAGGTTGATTTGGAGGTCTCAAAGCAACAACATGAGGCAGGCATGCGACGATTAAGGGAGGAAAACTTGAACCTTAGAGCCCAGCTTACAATCCAGCACCCACCTCTGCCACCCCCACCACCACCATCTCCACCTCACTCCCTGTCCCCACCATACCCACCTATGCCAAGATACATACCTAAGAAAGTTACACTCAATTTTCCTCCTATAACAACCACAAGCAACCTCCAATCCACTTCCAACTGAGATCACTCAACACCCACCATGATGTCATTCACTAGAACCCTTTCGTAGATGGCATCACGGATACCTCCCTACCCATAACCTGGAAACCCTTGAACATTGAAATGATGGTACCTAGGATCCCGACAAACACTTAGACGCATTCATCGTACAAGTCAATTTGTACTCAAATGAGGACGTCGTGATGTGCAAGGTTTTTCCCACCTCCCTCAAAGGGTCGACACTGACATAGTATAGACGCTTACCCCCATGATCCATTGACTCTTTCTTCAGCTTAGCTCAAAGCTTCAGAGTGCAATATGCAACTAGTCTCCCTCACCACATCAAATATGTCGCTCTGGTCAACCTCTGCCAAGCTAATGACTAGTCATTGTTGTAACACCCCAATATTTCCAGATGTATTAAAATGTGGGATTTACACAATATTTAATCAATTAGCAGTGTGTCTAAAATAATTACAAGAATACCCTTGGAAGAATAATTACCAAAATGTCCTTAGACAATTTTAGAAATGACAGATGGGTCCCTGAGGTACTAAAAGACCAAAATACCCCTGGATATTAATGGGAACCTGAGCATAGGATAAAATACTTTTAGACAACAAATTATCAACATAGTTGGTGGCAGAGAACCATAAACAGTAATTTCTAGGAATTTTGGAAAATATTCTGAAAAGAGCTTAATCTATATTACCTTAGAGTATCAGAAATTTATAAGAAAAGTATAAATATAATCTATGGAGTCTTCTCTTAATTATGGGAAGAATAGGTTTCCTAAATAAGTTAGTTTAGTAATTTTAATAATTCAAGGCAAAATGGACCAATAAGAAATTAGAATTTAGCTATTATAAGTAATAAAGGAAAACTGGATTTATTTGGATTTCTAAATTAAGTCTTGACCATATGATACAAGATCAATGGAGAAAAA
>PYAF01004628.1:52511-65498 GCA_007407185.1 Glycine tomentella
GGACTGTATCATGGACTGTATTCTTATTATATGAACCGTGGTGAGGAAAATCGTTTAGACTACGAACAAATCATTAGCAAGCAAGGCAAAAAGAATTTTCGCTAAAAATTTACAACTAAGATCATTTTAATACAAAAAGGACACGAGTTTTTAATTAAAATCAATCAAGCACGAGAGAGTCACGAGAGGCGTTACAATTGTCAAAGTAGACGAGGTTGAAGCATGCAAATGTTACGCCAAAAGCCTACTTGGCAACCCCTACACACTCGCCTCGCAAAGCACGCCAATGCAGCAGATGTTAATAATGTGGAAAGCACTACACCAAGATGGGATGATCTAGATCCTAAGAGAAATGAGGAAGATAGGAGGCCAATACCAACTGAGGAGTTGCACTGTGTCCAACTTGGCAAGGAGCCACACCAATGAACCAAGATGGGGGAAAGACTTGATGAGCACCTTCAGAGACTGATTGAACGATTTTATTTTAATATTTTCCTATTTTTATTAGCTTATTTTGACTTTTCTTGGACTTTTATTTTCTCACTCTAACTCAGTTTTTGTCTTAGGCAAACAGTTGAGCTTAATTGATAATTGTTGCTTAGTTTTGGATTTTTTGCTTGACCTATCTTCCTTGTGTAGGACCTAGAGAGCTTTACAGAACTCCAAATGGCGCATATAAGTAGTCCCTACAAAGCTAAGGAAAAGCGCTACAATTTTGTCAGAGATAAGCTAAGGCCAATTCTGTCATTTTGAGGGTCATGTTAGGCTTTGACGTCAAAACCTCTGCACTTGAATTTTGGGCTACGAGTTGGGTTTTGATTGGTGCAATTAGCATAATGAGTTAGATTAGATGGGCCTAATCAAGGCCCATCCTTTCCTACTAACTCAGTCACTATATACTAGTGCAATTAGTTACTTAAAAGAGACTTCATTTTTGCACAAACAAAATTTGTAGTTTCTTTTAGAAGTTTCCATAATTAAAATTTGTCTCTTTTTCTCTCAACTGTTCTTCATTGTTCTTCACTGTTCTTTAGATTTATTCTTCATTTTCATTTTTGGTTCTTCTATTTTCTTGCACAAATTTCGTAGCTCTTCCAATGATGATGATCATGGAAGGCTAAACAATCAATCAATCTAAGGATCCAGTCCAAATAAGGAGAATTTGAGTTCTGGTTCGGTATTTCAATTTTTGTGTGAATGTTCATTTTCTTCTTCAATCCTCTATTTGATTTTCATGATTATGAATATTTTTAGGATTGAAAACAAATTAGGTCATGGATTCATTTACTAATTTCAAATTTTAATCACAAATTATTTGGATGATATTTCAATTAATTTTGTGGTTTCAATTAATTTAGGAGTTAATTCGATTGAACTGCTTCTAATGACATTGGAAGAATTCATAATAAGATCACTATCTGAGAACTATGATAATTCACATTGCTTGGTTTGGTGAATTGCATTGATATTCCTGAATCTGTTTACAATATCTTTTATTAATTATGTTTTCGCAAACTTTGTTTATTGCAGGCAAATTGTTCGATTAAAATCCCCTTATTGTTTATTAATGAATTGAAGTTGGAACCAAATTGATCGTGTCTCTGAGTCAACCTAGGTTAATCCTGTGTTACAGAATTAGTGTAGTTTAATTGTTTTGGAGCGATGTGACATCGGTTACCAGAGACAGATCAAGGATGTGCTGACACAGAATGTTGATCTCTTTGCATGGAGTACCATTGACATGCCCATCATAGAACCCAATTTCGTATGCCACAAACTCTCCATTTTTCCCGAAGCCAAACCCGTGGTGGCGTAGCGACGACGGAAGCTCAGCAAGGAGTGCTGATGAGATGTAAAGGAAGAAACTAAGAAGGTAATCAAAGACAGTTTCATCAAAGAAGTCGCGTACTCGACATGGCTGTTCAACATCGTGATGGTTAAGAAATCCAATAGGAAATGGAGGATGTGCTACTCACTTCCCAGCATCGATCAACTTGTCAACGACACCTATAGATACCAAATTCTAAGTTTCCTTGATGCATATTTGGGCTACAATCAGATCAAGATGTACCCACCAAACAAAAGCAAGACGAGATTTATCACTAAAGATGTCAACTTCTGCTACAAAGTCATTTACTTCGGTTTGAAGAATGCCGACGCCAAATGCCAAAGACTAATGGAAAAGTCTACAAATACCTACACGAAAAGAAAATATAGAGGTCTATGTCGACTATATAGTCGTAAAATCATTTGACCCCAACGATCATCCAAAAGACTTGGCGGAGATATAACATGCAGCTGAACTCAAAGAAATGCGTCTTTGGGGTCAGAGGAGGTAAGTTCCTTGGTTTCATGATCACCTACAGAGGAATCAAGGCCAACCCAAACAAATGCGAAGCATTCATTGCCATACGCAGCCCACAAAACCTAAAGGAAGTACAGAAGTTGACCAATAGACTGGCGGCTCTATCTGGATTTCTACTGAGAATGGCCGAGAAGGCGAAACCATTTTTCCGACTGCTGAAATAGCCAACTGATTAGCGATGTCGTATCGATTCAAAACAATTAAACTACGCTAATTCTGTAGCACAGGATTAACCTAGGTCGACTCAGAGACACTATCAATATGGTTCCAACTTCAATTCACTAATAAACCATTAGGGGATTTTTGTCAAACAATTTGCATGCGATAAGTAAAAATTGCAGAATAATGCGAATTGATAAGAGATAATGTAAAACAAATTGAAGATCATCAATCCAATTCACCAAACCAAGCAATGGTAATTATCATAGTTCTCAGATAATGATTATGTTATGAAAGTTCATTCAATTTCATTAGAAGCAGTTCAATCGAATTAACTCCTAAATTAATTGAAATCACAATGTAATTGAAATATCATCCAACTAATTTGTGATTAAAATTCGAAATTAGGAAATGAATCTATAACCTAATCCGTTTACAATCCTAAACACATCCATAATCATGAAAATTGAATAGAAGATTGAAGAAGAAAGTGAACATTCACACAATTCGAAATACTAAACCAGAACTCAAATAAGAGAAAGAGTTTTGATTCTGAAAACTTAAAAAGTAAAATGTAAATTCTGTTTTTGCTAAAAAAATGTAGTATTCACTCACTAATTTCACTAGCATATAGTGACTAAGTCAAAAGGAAAGAATGGACCATGAATAGACCCATCTATTCTAATTAATTATGATATATACACCAATAAAAATCCAACTCGCAGCCCAAAATTCAAGTGCAGTGATTCTGACTTCAAAGCCTAAAATGACCCTCCAAATGATAGAATTGGCCTTGGCTTTTCTCTGACAAACTTGTAGATCTTTTTGTTATCTTTCCAAAGACTACTCGTATGCTCCATTTGGAGTTCTGTAGAGCTTTGTGGGTCCTATACAAGGAAGATAGGTCAAGTGAGCAAAAAAAGCCGAAAATAAGCAACAATTAGCAATTAAGCCCACTTGCTTGCCTAAAACAAAAACTGAATTAGAATGAGAAAATAAAAGTACAAGAGAAGTGAAATAAGCTAAGAAGAATAGAAAAATATTTAACTAAAAATGCCCAATCAAAATACCCCACACTTAAACATTTGCACTCCTGGGCAAAACTAAAAGAAAGACTAAGAAAAATTCAAACTAAAGTAAACCAAAAATTAGAAGAAAGTATGAACAAGGCACACACATTTTTCTATGGCTCATAAGAATGCACAAAAGTGAGAAAGATGAAAGATGGAAGAATGATATTAAGGTAACAAACAATTCATGAAAACATGATCACAAAGTGCAAAATGAAAAAATAGTTAAGTTAAAAATAAGAATGCACCAAGGTGATAAAAATCTCTCAAAGGACAACACTCAACCTCACATAATGTGTATGGCTTTGTGTTTACCTTCAAACACCACATGTAACTAGCACATCCAAATATTAACAAGACTTTAATTCATTCAACTTGAAATACACATGCATCAAAAGATCAAAAGGACTTTATTAGTTTGTAATGAATGACTTAGGTAAAGGGTGGATAAGAAAAAGATATTTAGGCTAAAACTAAGAGAAAAGAGGGGCAATGAGGAGCAAGCTAACAAATTAAAAAAGAGGTAGAAACAAAGAAACAAAAGTAAAAAGAATTTACAAGGATGAAAATGAACCACAACAACTTTTATTGCATTTTTTTTCTTTTTCTTTCCTTGAACTTCTTTTTCTTTGCTTATACACAATTTTTCTTTTTCTTTGAACTTTTGCTATTTAAACTCTTTCTTTTCTCATATTTTTTTCTTCCAAATGAAAACAAAATAAAAATACCCCACACTTGCTTGAAACCCACTTCCAAAACAATTCCAAAGCCCATTTTCTCCCTAAGGCTAGGATAACATGTTTTTCCATTTTTTTTAGTTTGCAATGATCTATACAAGAAAGAAAAGGCTAAAGGCTCAAAAAGGGTGACAATGGATATCAATACAAGGATAGATTTATTTGGCTAGTGGCTAAAAGAAAGAAGGCCTAAATCATTTCAATCAAAGCATGTTCAACAAGGAATGTCAAAAGAGGCAAGGCAAAACATAGAATAATCTAGCACAAGGGTGAAATCACACATGAAAGAACATATCCACAAAGGCCAAAAAAACTCACAAGGCATAATTCTATCACACATGATCCATCTTAAATTCTATTTCTCAAGCCTACTTATCACTTCAACAATTGCAATCATGATTCACATCAAGCATGAAACCTCTCTTAATCCAACCAAAGCTTTTACATTTCTCACAATTTATACAAGTTAGGAATCTTATGAAAAACACGAAAAGTGCCTAAATTCTATAATTTTTTTTATTTTCTAAATATAAAAGCAAAATAACAACAAAAGAAAACAATTACTGCAACACAATAACAAAAACAACAACAAAAATAGACAGAAAACAGAAACAACAAAAACAGACACAACAGAAACAGATAACAGAAAATAGAAAGACTGAAGAACTAAAACAGACAAACAGAACACAGACAGACAAATAAAAAATAGACACAGAATGTAAAAACAGAAACAGAAACGTAAACAAAAAATAACCAGAAAATAGATTTTGTAATCCTTCACCCCACACTTGAAATGCACACTGTCCTCAATGTAAGCATGCAAAGAAATGCAAAAAAAAAAAAAGACAACAAATAAAAGAAGGGAAAAGGAAACTCCCCAAATGTCATTCAAGACGCATCATCACCCAAAATTGGCAAGACCAAAGAGATGTCTGCCACAAGCTCCTCCTCCACTTGAGGGCTCTCATGAAATACTTTGAGTTGGTGACCATTGACCTTGAAGACTTTGCCGGTAACTTCATTTTTAATCTCAACTGCACCATGGGAAAAAACATTAGTAATAACAAAAGGTCCATCCCATCTAGATCGAAGTTTACCGAAATAAGCTTAAGGCGAGAGTTAAACAAGAGCACTTTTTGGCCACTATGGAACTCCTTCCTAAGAATCCTAGAGTCATGAAATCTCTTCACTTTCTCCTTGTAAATCTTGGAATTCTCATACGCTTCTAAGCGAATCTCTTCAAGTTCTTGCAACTGAAGCTTCCTTTCCATACCCGCTTCATCAAATGTCATGTTACAACTGTTCACCTCCCAATAAGCACGGTGCTCAATCTCCACCAGAAGGTGGCATGACTTACCAAAAACCACCCTATAGGGAGACATCCCCAAAGGTGTTCGGTAAGTGGTCCTGTGAGACCACAAAGCATCCTCAAGTAGCTTGCCCCAATCCTTCCTGTTGGGTTGCATCACCTTCTGTAACACTTGCTTGATCTCTCTGTTAAAAATCTCTACTTGCCCATTAGTTTGGGGATGATAAGCTGTAGCAACTCTATGCACAACCTCATACTTCTGAAGCAAGGATGCCAATGACCGATTACAGAAACGGCTCCCCTGATCACTGATAATGGCTTTAGGCACACCAAACCTGCAAAAAATGTTGGATCTCATAAAATCAACAACTTTAGAATCATTAGTTCTGGTGGCCTTAGCTTCAACCCATCTAGAAACATAATCAACAGCAAGCAAAATATATGAAAAACCATGAGAAACAGGAAATGGACCCATAAAATCAATACCCCACACATTAAAAATCTCATAAAAAATAATAGGCTGCTGAGGCATCTCATGTCTATGTGTAATGGTTCCACCTGCTCTTTGACACTGCTCACAAGTGATGGTAAAGTGATCAGCATCTCTAAACAAGGTGGGCCAAAAGAACCCACAGTCTAATACCCTCCTAGCGGTTCGTTGAGGACTAGAATGACCTCCGGTAGGTGTGCCATGACAAAACTGAAGAATAGACTGAATCTCATGATCAGGCACACACCTTCAGATCACTTGGTCACTACCAAAACTCTACAAATAAGGATCATCCCACACATAATATTTAGCATCACTCTTAAGTTTATCTATTTGGGACCTAGATGCACGAGGGGGAACAACAGATGCAACAACGGAATTTGCAATATCAGTAAACCAAGGTGTGACATGCGATGAATGCAAATGCATCAAATGCTCATAAGGAAAATTATCACGAATAGGAAAGGACTCAAGAGGTCCCTTAATCCTACTCAAATGATCAGCAACCAAGTTTTCGGCACCACTTCTGTCCTTAATCTCAATGTCAAACTCCTGAAAAAGAAGCATCCACCTGATCAATCTAGGTTTAGCATCAGGTTTCTTCAACAGATACTTCAAAGTTGCATGGTTAGTAAAGACAGTGATATGGGAGCAAAGCAAATAAGATATGAATTTATCTAAAGCAAAAACAATGGCCAAAAGCTCCTTCTCAGTGGTGGTGTAGTTAACTTAGGCTGCATCCAAAGTGCGTTAAGCATAAGCAATGACATGGGAGAGTTTATCAACTCTCTGTGACAACACAACCCCAAGTGCATAATTAGAGGCATCACACATGAGCTCAAAGGGAAGTTCCCAATCTGGTGGCTGCATAATGGGAGAGGTAGTAAGCTTCTTCCTCAATCCCTCAAATGCCTCTTTGCAAGGCTAGTCAAACATAAAGTCTATGTCCTTTTGGAGAAGCTTGGAGAATGGCAATGCAATCTTACTGAAATCCTGAATGAATCTCCTATAAAAACTCGCATGTCCAAGAAAAGAACGCACTTCCCGTACAGAAGCGGGGTAAGGTAAAGAAGTAATCACATCAATCTTGGCCTTATCGACCTTAAGACCTTTACTAGAGACCAAATGCCCTAAGACTATACCCTCATGAACCATAAAATGACATTTCTGAAAGTTAAGAACAAGGTTAGTCCTAATACATCGATCAAGCACTCTAGAGAGACGATCCAAACATGCATCAAAAGAAGAACCATAAACAGTGAAATCATCCATAAACACCTCCATGCAACTCTCTAATAAATCATAAAAGATACTCACCATGCACCTTTGGAAGGTGTCAGGTGCGTTGCATAGGCCAAAAGGCATCCGGGTGTAGGCAAATGTGCCAAATGGACAGGTGAATGTGGTCTTGTGTTGATCCTCTTGTGCAATATGAATTTGCATGTAACCGAAAAAACCATCAAGAAAGCAATAATGCGATTTACCTACCAACCTCTCTAGAACTTGATCAACGAAGGGAAGAGGGAAATGGTCCTTGCGAGTGGCCTAGTTGAGTCTCCTGTAGTCAATGCAAACTCGTCAACTGTTGGCCACTCTAGTCGGGATCAACTCATTATCCTAGTTCTTCAGCCTCCTCTATGGCTGCCTCACCGGCCTAGAATCATCCTCCAAGAGTATCCGATGCATGCAAATGAAAGGATTGATTCCAGGGAGGTCAGCAAGTGTCCATCCAATGGCCTTTTTTCGACATTGACTATGCGCTAAGCCTGCAAGTGCACACCAAGTGCACATACAGAGTCCAGTTGGCGTAAGTGGCCACACGCTAAGCCGCTAGATGTGCGCTTAGCACGTGTGCATGTGACAACTGACTTAAGTTAGCTTCTTGCACTAAGCGAAATGCCTATCGGAGGTCGGACTATGGTAGACAGAGTTATCCATGCCAGTTACTTTTGACCGACCTTGAGTACAGATTGAGCTTAGGATGTTAAAACTTGAAAGGAATGCCATGAATTCAACAATGTCCACCACGCGCCACCCGAAGCACTCCACAACATCACGTCCCCTTGGCCTTTTTCTATGTGGGGAATGGACATCCTCGAACCATTCCCCATGACCATAGGACATGTCAAATTCCTCGTTGTCACGGTGGAATACTTCACCAAGTGGATCGAAGCAGAGCCCTTCACAACAATCACAACTCAAAAGGTCCAGAAGTTCACATGGAAGAATGTCATCTACAAGTATGGCTTACCTCAAGCCATCGTGATGGACAACAGAAGACAGTTCATTCAAAAAGGCTATGAAGAATTCCTCAAGTAGCTCGACATCAAGCATCTCACATCCTCAGTTGAGCATCCCCTGACCAATAGGAAAGCAGAAGCCACAAACAAGGTCATCCTTGTTGAGTTGCACAAAAGACAGTCAAAAGTCCACAAGGGACTATGGGTGGATGAGCTACCAGGCATGCTTTCGGGGTACCACTACACTCCCCAGTCTACCACACAAGAAACTTTTTTCAAATTATCCTACGGTGCTGACACTATGATACCTGTGGAGATCGACCAACCTTTACTTCGCAGAAGCATGTTCAATGCTGCCAACAACTCATAATCATTGGCAGTAGAGTTGGACTTGGCCGAAGAAGTTAGAAGTGAAGCATAAGTTCAAGAATAAGCCTGTAAATGAAGAATAACTCAAAAATACAACTGAAGCTCAAGAAACGTAGCTTCAAGCCCAACGACTTGGTTTGGAGGCTCCGAGGAGATGCTAGGAAGGGCAACTTGGAAGGAAAGCTCATGCCAAACTAGGAAGGCCCATTCCGTATCATTGAATTCTTGCAAAATGGCACGTATAGGCTTGAGAATATCACAGGAAAAGTCATCCCTAGGACCTAGAATGCAACTCATTTAAGATCGTACTACAGTTAAAACAAGGTAGTGTACTCTTTTTCCTACTTCAATATTTTCTCCCACTTGTAAAACTGTGGGTTTTTGTTGAAGAGGTTTTAACAACGCACACCCGAGTACTCATTTAAAAGGCCAATCCTTCATGAACCATACTATCAATACAATCCTTTTACACCCCAAACTTTGTTCATGATTTCTTTATTTGCATTTATATGTTAATTCATTGAGTAAATTTCCAAGTAAAGGAGGTCGAGTCCGAACCTCGACTTTTT
The DNA here is from genome assembly GCA_007407185.1 of Glycine tomentella. Classification (NCBI taxonomy): domain Eukaryota; kingdom Viridiplantae; phylum Streptophyta; class Magnoliopsida; order Fabales; family Fabaceae; genus Glycine; species Glycine tomentella. The sequence continues at coordinate 61,820 of PYAF01004628.1, forward strand.
CAAGCAACTCAAAGGAGGTCAAGTCCGAACCTCAGCTTTTTCAAACAACTCTAAGGAGGTCAGATCCGAACCTCAGCCTTTTCAAGCAACTCTCAAGAGGTTGAATTCGAACCTTGGATTTTTTCAAGCAATCTTAGAGGTCAAATTCAAACGTCGGCTTTTTCCAACAATCTTAGAGGTCGAGTTTGAAACCTGGCTTTTTCAAGCGAACTTCGAGGTCGAATCCGATCCTCAACCTTTTGTTTTACATACAAGGTTTTTACAAACTTAGCTTTTAAGTAATTATTTTCTTTTAAGCAATTATTTACCAACACGAATGCTCGTGAAATATAAGACAAAAAGTCTTTCACAATTTTCATTCATTAAAAGTTTATGGGCTACAAAGCAAAATACTAAACGATTACATTCATTACATTAAGTCACTTAGACTGGACCTCCTTTCTTATTCTCCTTTGAACTCTGAGCACAACTGCAACTCCCTAATGATCTCGTTGTCCACTACATCACAATTCACATCAAGTTGTGCGGCGTCAAAGGAAAGAAGAAACACTTTGACTTGGTGCTAAGCCTTCTTGAAGCCTTCTCTGTGGTTCATCACGATCAAACTTTTGGCCTAATCCAATTCAGCCTTGAAGCCAGACTCAACCTTTTCCTTCTCTCGCAACTCGCTCTCCATTTTTGCAAGAGCTTCCTTCATCTTAGCCATGTCGTCCCTCACAATCCCCAACTCTGCCTCAACCTTCTTCTTCTCCGAGGTTAGATCCTCCATTCTCTAGCCTATGTCCTTCACTTGTTGCTCTAGGTCAACAACTCAGCCACTCAAGGCCTTGTTTTCTTCGGCCTTGCTAGACAGATAGATGACATGTTTGTCAAGGTCCTCTTGCAACTTTTTCACCATTCCCCTACTCTTAGTAAATTCTAGGCCAATTTGCTTAGCTTTACCACCCCTAACCTTCATGGCCTTCAACTGTGAAGACATTGCCTTTGTCTTTTCATCGGCTTTCGACACTGTCTTTTACCAATGGCAGACAGTAGCAATAGATCGGCTAAGAAAGATCTCAGTCGCATCCAGACTCTTCACCAAACCCACGTAGTCCATCAAATCGCAATCTGTTTAGCTAAAGAAAGCGTAGGATTGAACAAACTGCGGGCCAGTCAAGTCGGTGTTCCAAAGAGACATAATGTTAGGAGCCACAAAACATGGTCCAACCGATGTAGCTTGCCCTCATGATAGCGCAACATAACTTTGTTCGCTCGCAACGTGCCAATACTCGAAGTATCCCCAGATACGAAGAAGGCCGATTTCTGAATGACCTCCGCCCCATTCTCCCAACAATTGTTGTTTCTACCTCTATCTCTGTGCCTTTCTATGGTCATGTTTCCTTGGCAGGCCCTTCACAACCATTGGCCTTTTCCACCGACTTATCCTACACCTCGAGCCCATCCACATGGATGATCTCCACATCGGCGGTAGCGACCTCAACTGGCACCTCAGATGTTTTTCGCACATTGGACTTGGAAGAATCTTTGACCTGCTTTCTCTTCTTCGATTTTTCGAGGTCTGCCTTGTTGTTAGCAATCAAACTCTTCAATTTTCTATAGTTGTAAAACTTCACAACTTCTGCAAAATTAAACACAAAATACTCAGTATAAACCCAACTTCACAAGAAATCATTACAGAGTAACAATACACACTACGTAAAATGCAACCAGGGAAATCTGAGTTGGGGATGGCCACAATGAATTTACACAACATCGCACGCGGCCACTTTCCTATAATCTCTATATCTCTGATCTCCTCGGCGACAATATTAGGTAGGGATGGGATTTTAACTTAAATGGGAAACGTTGCCAGTAAAATGGGAATTTAGGAGTCTTCGGGTCCTCCTTGAGAAATAACTCCCTCGAGTCCCCACATGCAAGATTGGGTCAGAATCGGAATAAGTTAGACTTAGAGTTCTTCCAAGATTGAGTATACAGTTGGAATAGCTTCCCATACTTATACATGTTCAAGGGGACCCAACCCACTGTTGCACCCATTTTCAATTGAAAGAAATACATAAATTTATTTACGGCAGGTGCAATACTCAACCTTGTACACAAAATTTTTGGAAAGTGAGCAAAAAAGCCTACCTGCTCAGATGAAGTTGAATAGAGGCAATGTTTACCAAACTCGGCATCTAACACACTAAGTTAGACAAGGGAAACTATACACACAACTCCTTCAACACACCCGCGTACATGTACTCAAAATCAGCCTCACCTTTGGTCGCCCTCATGAAAATGCGCTCATTGTGCTACACGGCTCAACAATCAACAGCTCGACGTCATTAACGATTGTCATGTCAATCCCCTTCTTTGACCTCTCGATTGATTCGCGAGTTTGAAACTGAGTTGATTACGACTTACGAGTTGACCTCGATAGAAACCCATTCGTATCCAGGAATAGTAATTGGGCAAAGCTTACCCTCCTTACCCTTTCTAAATTTTTAACCACAAACAGCGACCTTGTCCCTTTTTTGTTTCTTAGCCCCTTCCGGTACCTTTTCCTCTCCCTCGCCTTTTTGTGCATGATAAGTGCCATATCTTAGTAAAATTAGGACTATAATGCTGGCACTTATCTTTTGATTTTAGTAAATTTCTTGATTAAATTTCCCTAAACCTAATTGTTTTATATCTTGTGTAAATATGTAGGGTGTTATTCATATTTTGGAAGATTCATCCACTCAAATCCTGTGTTTTGATTGGTACCAATTGTATCCGGAACATCCAAAGCAACCAAGGCAAGTCCAAAGGGGCAAAAATGTCAATTTAAGAAGATTCCAGAAGCAAATTCGCCCAGGACTCCCCCAGGCCAACACCTTTCTTCACTGTTGGTTTTAACTCGCCCAGGCGAGCAAAAAAGGCACAAAACACTTGCCTGGGTGAGTGGCTTCCTTCACCATTAAGAGATTAACTCTCCCAGGCAAGTGGAAATAGGCAAAATTAGTCACCTGGTGTAATATCACTAAATTTAATTAAGGTAATTTGGGTGATATTTGCGTAGTTAAACGGATTTACGAAAGGGCAGTTTGGTCTTTGTTGGAGGTACAGGTGTGGTTAGTAATTGCTGGACGCACCCCCTGTTTCTTGTTAAAAGGCAGCAGATACGTTTTGTGCCCTTTTGCTTCTTCTCTTTTCTTCTTTTCTGGTTTCTTCTCTTCTCCCAAGCTCTCTTCTTGCCATTTTCATGTGATTAGTGGTTGAAATCACAAAACAAGCAAGAAAGAAAGCCCTCTTCTTTGTTCTTTGTTGTTTTTGAGCCTTGGGTGTTGGTGATTTAAAGAAAAGAGTGGGTTTTGAATCTGCCCATTGTCGTTCGGCGCTGCGGAACCGTGATTGGAAGCCGTAGAGTGCTGGTCTACCCTCCATTGTGGTGTATTGAACTCTAAGGTTTGAAATCTCCTCCTATTCCTCTTTGATTCTTGAGGTTAGGGTTATGGTTTGGAGTGAGATTGATGTATGCTGAGTTTTAGAGGGTGAGGCAGTTTTGAAGTATGATTTGGAGTGGGTAGAAGTTGATTTTGAGCTGATATGGTGTTCTATGCATAAATCATGCATGCTTGTTCATGACAGCCAAGAACACCTATTTGGGCAGTTCTGGTGTTTTGTCCATAGCAGGAGCTATCGGTGTCCAAAT
>PYAF01004628.1:81463-96529 GCA_007407185.1 Glycine tomentella
TGAAAAAATGGTTTGCTTCACCAACAAAACTAATAACCCATGGATGGCTTAGTAGAAGCAAAGCTCAAAGTAACCCAGAAGAATGCCTTATTGATCTCTTGATAAGCTCAGAACATCGAAAAATTCAATATCAATCTCAATCTCAGTTATATTTTTTCGAAACAAGGCAAGGGTTATATTTATAGTTATTTTCGTAACCAAAATAATCGATTAAATTAGCTCCAGACGCTCTTGTAATCGATTAACAGTGACCTTTGGATTTCCAGAATCTTGACAAACGGGTCAAATAATCGATTAACCCGTGGTGTAATCGATTACATCAGTTTAAGCAAAATTCCCGTTCAAGTAAAATAATCGATTGGATTACATGGTAATTGATTAAGCCAGCGTGAGTGCAAAACATGATTTAAACTATATAATCGATTACAATCCACCGTAATCGATTAAGCCAGCGTGACTGTTTTTTCTAAACAAGTATGTAATCGATTACAATATTATGGTAATCGATTAAACCAGTCAAAAGCCTAATTTCTAAGTATGCTGATTTTCATGTAATCGATTAATATGATGGAATAATCGATTAAAGTGTTCATGTTTGATTTTTCAGAAAACTTAAGAACAAAATAATCAATTCATTCATTCCAATAATCGATTAAAGCAGTGCTTGGTTATTTTTCAAAAGAATTTATCTTTTCCCTTAGTTTCAGATTAATTACTTAACAACTTATGTGATGCAATACTTGTATGATGTATGAATGATATGTAACTAAAACTTGGATCATCACAATGCCTTCAAACCTTTTACATTTAAATCAACAACATCACTTCTTCAAATCTTGATCCATGTTGAAAGCCAAAAACCTTCACATCTTGAACCTTGCATGAATCTTCACTTGATCTTCATTCAGCTCCCCCTCAAACTAACATAATATAATAAAAACAAACCATAAAAATCATCATTGTAATTTAGTTATTTATTTACGTATTAAGACAATGTCATGCATATTTGGTCCGGTGTGAAATTATATTAATTTCTTCATTTTCTCACTCAAAATACCTCGGGTTTTCCTGCTGTGCAACAATCTTCTTGCCCCACACTTTTTTGACTACTGTATATAAAGTGTGAATCAACTCTAGGATTATTCTAATTGAAATTGTGATTTTAATTCAGTTCATCGATTCATCGATTAAAAGTTATGTTAAATATTTAAAATAAAAATTATTCATAATGATTATGTTGAACTCGAATAAAACTACAATTAATATATAATTTAAACTAGGGTTTAAAAATTGAATCGGACTAACCGATCTAATTGATTTGTTTGGAACCATTGTGTGCACACCGATTTGATTCATTGGAAGGATAAAAAATGCATTAGAATCGGTGTGACTCGAGTTGAATTGAGAGAATCTTTGGTTGAACTATAGAATGGTTCATTGGTTAAATTGAGTGTTTTTTAATATAAAAAAATGTATAAACTTTTTTATGTTATTTTTTGTCAACTTATGTTTATTTTTTAAGATATGGGATATTTTTTTGTGGTTGCAATTTATTTATGGACTTTATTGATATGAGTATTGGTTGTTATTTAGAATATTAAATATTTTATATGATAATTATTTTAAATTTAAAATATTGAATGATTAAATTATATTGATTATTTAATTAATTTTTTAGTATATATCAAATTAAACTTATTCGACCAGTGGTACATCAATTCAACTAGTATCTTGACTAATTCAATGATCCTTTTGGTTATTCTAATAAAAAAACTCAAGAACTTGACAATTGGCACACATCTTTCTCTCACAATAAAATGCTTAATGCTTGTGATGTTGACGTCCAGACATAGGCGGACCGAAGTGTAAGAGAAGGAGGGCAAGTGCCCTCCCTTAAATTTTTAGGTAAAATTATCAATACACCCCCTTCTATTTACAAATTTTCACAGAATACCCCCTACTCTTCTACTACAAAAAAAGTGTCATTTCAGTGTGTTCCTTGGAGGCAAAAAAACCGAAATATTGTTTTTTAATAAAAAATTACGAATTTGGGGTATTTTTGAAACATATTACCAATTTGGGGTGCCAGAACACGCCCAAAATGGGCATGACTGGTCACGCCCAGATTAGGCGTGACCCCCCCACGCCTAATCTGGGCGTGACCAGTCATGCCCATTTTGGGTGTGTTCCCCTCCTTTTAAATGCTGGATTTTTTCACGTTTTGCGCACTTTTACTATCTCAACTTCTCTCTAAAAGTTTGTGAAGAATAACTGTCTTAGGTTTGTGAGTGAGTTATCTCTGTAGCAATGCTCTGCCAACAAGTAAGTTAATTTATTAATTATGCATATTATTTAATATGTTATATTATTGAATGATAAAATTGTTAGGACCATATGAAATTGTTAGCGACTGTTGCATAGAACTATTTTAGGGTTAAGGGTTGATGGTTAACTTTAGTTTTGTAGAAAATTGTTAGCTATTAGGGTCTAGGGTTTAGTTTACTTTAGGGATTAAGGTTAAGGGTTTAAGGTGTATGCATAGGCTTAACGTGTTAGGGTGTAGGGTTTAGGGTTTAGTTTAGGGTTTAGGGTTTAGTTGTTAAATTAAAATTATTTTAGTAAATTTATTTAGTTCAGTTTAGGGTGTAAGGATTAGGGTTTAAGGTTTAGTTCTTAAATTAAAATTATTTGACTAAGGATTTTAGGGTGTAAGGATTTTAGGGTTTACTGGTTAGGGTTTAGTTTAGTGTTTAGGGTTTAGGGTTGTTAAAGTATGTTTAATATGTGTTTAATTTTTATTATTTTTTATCTAACCCTAACAATGTCGTTTATTTTGTTTCATGAATTTATTTATTTATGAGTAATGGTAATAACATATTCTAACACAATTTTTTGAAATTTATCTGTACAGCTAACCTCTACGAAGGAGTTTTTTGTTTTTGTTGACAGGAAGAAATGAGTTCAGGTGGTGAGGAGTTTGCTCATGTTGTGTTATTTTTTAATGGAAGGAAAGTTGAAGAGCGACGAGGTGTTGTTTTTGAAGGGGAGAAAAGGAAGACACATATCAAGCGAAGCTCAACACTAGGTGAATTACATCAGAAGATACGTCTGCAAGACAACCAACATATCACTTTGCTTACGGGAAGATTATGGCAACATGAGCAGTACATGGGTTTTCAAGTTATGGATGATGAAGACATATAATTGCTAATGGAAGAATTTTTCAAGCAAGCAAGGAAAGATTTTCTAGAGTTGTACGTGGATTTTACAGGAGCAGAGGATGTTTTACCCATTAGTTCAATTCCTTTAAATTTTGCACGTAATAGATTGTCATATGCTGATCCATTTGTAAATGTGTCTGAGGAAGATTCATATGACCCAACTTAGGTTATGGATGCCGATAAAGAGGATGACGATGATGAAAATATTGCAATGGAAGATCGTCTTCTTGAGGAGGACGCTAGTGCGTCGGATAATGATGACCATGCTGGTGTGCATGGTACTGGATTCCAACAAGACACTGATGTGGGGTCGTCTCAAATCCCTCATCATCCGGATGTTGGATTTATGCAATCTGAACAACTTGTTGAAGGTATGTTACATGGCTGAAATGAATGATGAAGTGGTCTCATATTTGTATATGTTTATGTTATAGTATTTTAGCTTGCATGGTTTTGTTTAGTACAACTGATTTTGTATTTAAAGATGCTGAGGTAGCTGCTTTTTGGGATGGAATTCATCATTACACATATATTGATTGGAGTCATCCAAGCGAGGAAGAATCTTTTACCGATTCCGGTTCAGTGCAGGGTCCATGGCAATTAGGGGATGACTTGTTTGTTAAACAGGAATTTGCTTCCAAAAAGGACGCACAAATTGCAGTTAAGCAGAACCTCATGAAGGAGCATCAACAAGCATATGTGGTTGAGAGCAAGCCTAACATGTTTGGCATGAGGTGTATTGCTCATAACGAGGGTTTCCACTGGAAGGTTAGGGTAAGTAAACCAGCGTTCGGTGAGAAGTGGGTTGTTTCAAGATGGGGGGAAAACACAATTGCTTGAATGACCATATTACACAGGGTCACAGACAGCTTGATGTTGATGTTATTGCTTCACTTGTAGTATGGGGATTGGGAAGTGTTAGCGATTTAATACACTCGCACCACGGCAAGTGCACCGGTCGTTTCAAGTAATAAAATAGGTAAGTGAGTATCGTTCTCCACAGGAATTGGGGTGAAATTCACAGTAATATTAATTCAATGTGATAGGAAGTAAAAACAGAAAATATTTTTGGAGAATTGTTGTTGTGTGTTGAATATTGAAATAAAACAGAAATTAAATTAACAATAAAATATTAAAGGTGTTACCAATGGAAGAAACAATTGTGGTCAGGCACAATCCCCTTTGATTCCTACCTTTCACTTAACTGGTTTCTCAAGTTTGGTCACACAATGATACATCTTTCCTAAATTGGCAAATCCTAATTCCTTAGTAATTTAGCCCTTTGACAGCAATCCTAATTCCTTAGTAATTCCTATCAAGCTTATGAAAGACTATATCATGAGGTTTGCTATTCCAATTGTTCAGAGAATAAATCTTTCCTATTTTAGTTAATCCCTAATCCCTTAGTGAATTAACCCTTTAACCTGATTCAAAAACCCAATCCCTTGGTGAATTCTATCAAGTTAAGCATGTAAAAGACTATATTATAAGATTCCACAGCCACGCATCCCTATCCCTAGGTAATGAACCACTGTTATTTTACTAAGGTCAGAAATTAGAATCCCAACGTCCCCATTGCGAATCCTAACCCTCAATACTTAAACAGAATGGCCAATTCCAAGTACGAATAAACAATAAGAACAGAGCAAAATAAAACAATCGAGAATCTCATTAAATACCAGTTAAGTTACAGAGGAGTTCACATCAGTTCATGGCCTTCCCACAATACAAATTTAGCCTGCCATAGGCTTCAAGAAACCAAAAGCTGTCAAATAAAACATTCTGCAGTGACCTAGCCTTAATTCTTGACTTCCAAGGATTTAGAATGATATATGGAAGTGTGGAGAGGTGTGTGGATGATTGTTAGATGATCTTTCTTCAGTCCAGAGGCCTTGTATTTATAGAATGGTTTAATTGGAGTAACAAAGCCTGTTTTCTGTGCCAATTTCGAATCATATCTTGTTAAATAAGGCAACAGCGATTCCATGGCGCTGATCGCGCGGGATCCCGTGCTAATCGCGCGGGTTGGATGAATCAGAATTGCTTCCAGGCCTTGTGGTGCGGATCGCACGGCTTCTGACGTGGATCACGCGGGAGCTTCGATTAGGTGGCACGATTCCCGCGCTAACCGCGTGAGGTCTTCGAGCTTGGACTTTGATTTTGGCATTCGGCGCGACTCACGCAGAGATTGGCACGATCCGCGCGGGACTTCAAATTTACTTTTCTTCATCTTTTACTTTGATTATCCTTTTTTAAGCCCTGAAATGCACAAATGATGATAAAATGAGATTAAATTAAATATAATAATAAACTAACTAATTTTATTCTAATTCCTAACTTATTTATCTAAATTATAACCTAAAACTATCCTAAAACTAAGATGTGTTTGCAACACATCAGGAAGAATCTTATGCATTTTTGCCCAGGTAGTGTGGCTACATGCATCGTTTTTCACCAGGTTCTTTTTTTTTTATTTCAAACCAATGATTATTTTGTGGCACATCGACTGGTACGGGCAAAACGTGTGTTTCATTGCATGTTCTGGACTTTCAGACAGTGTTGCGAGGCATTTAGTTTTTGCAAACCCATGATTCGAATTGATGGCACTCATTTGTATGGCAAGTATACAAGGAAATTGTTGATTGCCATGACTAAGGATGGCAATAATAAACGTCTGCCACTAGCATTTGCCATAGTTGAGGGGGAGACTTTGGAAGCCTGGGAATACTTCCTTGCTAACATTCATCTTCACGTTACACAAAGGCAAAACATATGTCTCATTTCAAATAGGCACCAGAGCATACTATTTGTTGTGGCGAATCATCCTGGTTAGCAACCACCTTATGCACATCACGTGTTCTGCCTTCGTCATATTGCCAGTAATTTTAATCAAAAGTTCAGGAATCAACAATTGAAGAAGACCCTGATGAATTTAGGTATGATTAACAAGTATTTCCTATGCTATGTTAAAATGATATGTTTGTAAGTTGAACAATGTTAATGATATGATTGTTTTGCAGGTTATACTCCCTTTATGATTGATTTTGAGGCAACATTTGCACAATTTCGTGATAGCAGTCCTGAGGTTGCAGAATGGATTGATAACATCTCGAAGGAAAAGTGAACATGTGCATATGACATAGAAGGGAGAAGATTTGGCCATATGACAACAAACTTGTTTGAATTAGTGAACAGGGTGTTGAAAGGAGTAAGAAACATGCGTATCACTGCTCTGGTGAAACACACGCACAACAGATTGGTTCAATATTTTGTGACCAGGGTCAGGTGTCTATTTCACAAGTTGATCCTTCAACACAACATTGCAAAAATGTGGTTGATGCTATGAGGTATAATCAGACCGTTGCTACAGGCCACCATGTACGCACATATAATGTTGATCAAACATTATTTGAGGTGGAGGACGGCTGCGATAGGTCATATTTAGTCAACCTTGGAGAGCATTTTTGTCAGTGTGGCAAGTTTAAGGCCTTCAAATACCTATGTTGTCACGCCACAACTGTTGCTTTACATGTTCGTCAGAATCGTTTTCAATTTATGGATGATGTCTTCCTCGTAAGCAACTTGGTTCAGGCTTATTCATTGCCATGACATCCAATTGGTAATGAACACGGTATTCCACCGAGTAAAGGTCCAGTTATCATACCTGACAGGGAAATGTTACGTGGAAAGGATCCTCCAAAGTCCACTAGAATACACAACGAGATGGATGAAGTTGAAACAAGCCAAAGACGCCCCAAATGTGGAATTTGCAAGCAAGTTGGACATAATCAGAGAGCTTGTCCTGATCGCCGTGGAGCTTCATGATTTTTTCATGATCTTTCTTTAAATAGTTTTAAGTTAAGTGACGCCCTATTTGTTTGGAGTGTCTACTCATGGCCTATTTGGAAGTCATTGACTCCCAACAAACATAATTAGTTTTCCAACAGAACCAAAAATAATATTAAAGGACATGAAACTAGTAATGCAAACTGCGAATCTTGACATTATATACTACTTTTTGGAATCGAATGTTGTAACGACCCTGTTGGATTCAATGGGAGCTACTTAAAGAATGCAAAGGAACTGTGATTCAAGCATGGGTTTTGAGCTTTCAACATGCAATGGATGCCTTGAAGTTTAATAACTGTGAAATGTGTAAGAGAAAAGAAATGTTGGTGATCCAAGTGCATTGCATTCATATTAATCTATAATTAAATTAATTAGGTTCATAAAAATCACAAGGCTTTAGTTATTTGACTAAGTTTTTAATTTGATTCAAAGTGTTTTTGGAAAGATGCATTTATACTGTTGTAATCGATTACCTTACAGACTTAATCGATTATTTTGTTCTTAGTCTATTTTGGAAAAGCTTTCAAGAACAATGTAATCAATTACCTATCGGGATAATCGATTATTTGACCTTTGTTTTCATATAAATTCTCTTGTTGAACTCTTTAATCAATTATTAATGGGTAGTAATCGATTACATAACTATATATGATTTTAAGTTGTGCTGGGATAATTGATCACCAATCTATTGTAATCGATTACACAGGCTTATTTGGAAAATCCATTTCCCTGCTTTAATCGATTACCGTTTCTCGTAATCGATTACATTGTATGTTAGTGCTTACAAGTTTTCCTGGTTTAATCGATTACCACATATCGTAATCGATTACATAGTTCATTCAGCTTTTGAAGACTCCTGCTTTAATCGATTACCACATTCTTATAATCGATTACACAATGTATTTTGTCATTCTGAGTCTTCTATCTTAATCGATTACAGGATGGAATAATCGATTATTTTGCTCGTTGCTCATGCCCAAAAACTATATTGAACACTTTAATCAATTACAAGGTTTATTTAATCGATTACATGAGCGTTTTAATCGATTATCTGGCGCGTTTAATCGATTACAATTAGTTACAAAAAGCTATTATAAATAGGATTGATGCTTAGCTGCTTTTCTAACTTTGTGGAACATTACCCATACGTATTTTCTGAGCTTAACCAATCTTGTGAGCATTCTAAATTTGCCTAGGCCAAAAACTGAATTAGAATAGGAAAATAAAGGTCCAAGAGAGGTCAAATAAGCTAAGAAGGATAGAAAAATACTCAAATAAAAGCACTCTATCAAAATACCCCACACTTAAACTTTTGCATTCCTTGGCAAAACTAAAAGAAAGACTAAGAGAAGAATTCAAACTAAAGTAAACCAAAAATTTAATGAAAAGGGTATGAACAAGGCACACATATTTTTCAATGGATCATAACAATGCACAAAAGTGAGAGAGATGAAAGATGGAAGAATAATGTTGAGGTAACAAACAATTCATGAAAACATGATCACAAAGCACAAAGTGAAAAAGTAGTCAAGTTTAGAATCAAGAATGCACCAAGGTGATAGAATTCTCTCAAAGGGTGGCACTCAACCTCACATGATGTGTATGGATTGTATTTACACTCAAACACCACTTGCAACTAGCACATCCAAGCATTGACAAGCCTTTCATTCATTCAACTTGAAATACACATGCATCAAAAGATCAAAAGGACTTTATTAGCTTGTAATGAATGGCTTAGGGAAAGATGGATAAGAAAAGGATATTTAGGCTAAAGCTTAAGAGAAAAGATGGACAATGGGGAGCAAGCCAACAAGATAAAAGAAGGGTAGAAGCAAGGTGAAATTTAAAAGAATTTACAAGGATGAAAATGAACTATAACAACTTTTATTGCATATATTTTTTTTTCTTTGCTTATACACAATTTTTTCTACTTTTCTTCTTTTTCTTCTTTTCTTTGAACTTTTGCTATTTGAACTCTTTCTTTCTCTTTTTCTTTTCTTTTCTTTTCTTTCAAAAAAAAAAAAAAGACAAACACCCCACACTTGTTTGAAACCCACTCCCAAAACAATTCCAAAACCCCTTTTCTCCCTAAAGCTAGAGTAACATGGCTTTCCATCATTTTTTTTTTAGTTTTTAATGAGCTAAACAAGAAAGGAAAGGCTAAAGGCTCAAAGAGGGTGACAATGGATATCAACACAAGGATAGGCTTACTTGGCTAGTAGCTAAAAGAAAGAAGGCCTCAATCATCTCGATCAAAGCATGTGCAATGTAAGGACCCTCCCTGCGGCGCGGGTGGCACCAGATCCCGCGCTGATAGCGCCAGGATCGTTCAGCAGTATACCCTGTACAGGGTGTGTCGCTGATGGCGCCAGTGCTGGCGCGAACAGCGTCTGACTCTCTGGAATCCGATGCCAGGTTGGCGTTGATAACGCCATGGTCTCTGGAAGTTCACGCTTGGAGCGCCAGAGTTGGCGCTGGGGGCGCCAACTGGGTTGGTGGTGGCGCGGATGGCGCGGGGTGTGGCGTGGATTGCACCACAGGTTCGGCAGGTTCACGCTGGTAGCGTGGGTGTAGCGCTGATGGCGCCAAAATGGCGATGCAGCTGGCGCGGGTAGCGCCGGAGGTGGCGCGGATAGCGCCAGACCTCGGGCAGGCCCAATATATAAGGGCTGTCGCGATTTTCAAAAGAAGAAAACCTTCTTCTTCTTCCTCTGGACGCCAGCAGCCATGGGAGAGCTTCCCAAGCTCCCATAACCTTGCCTTGTGACCCTAATCACTTCCTAAACCCACCAAACCTCCTAGAAACCTTGAGAGAGCTTGAATCCTTCCTCCATTTCACCAAAACCCTCTTGTTCTGAGAAACCTCCATTCTCAAGAGAAGTGGAGAGAACTTGAGTTTGGCGAGGAACGACCTCTACCCCTGGACACCCAAGCTTGGAGGAGTGTCCCAGAGGTCTTCTGTGTCGCCACTGAGGTAAGAAACTCGAGATTTCCTGGTTGTTTTTAGATTTGGGGTTTTGGGTGAATAGTGACCCATCTGTGATAGAGCTAGAATTAGCTCTGGGTCCAGTTGGGAGATGTGTTTAGAATAATGAGGGGAGGAAGGATTAGCTTTCAGTTTGTGTTTTGGTGAATGTTGGATTTGGCTTTAGGTTGGGCATGTGTGACTTGGACTGAGTCATTTGATTTGAGACATGCAAGACCAAAATGATGGGCTTGTGGTGCCTGTGAGGCCATGGAAACAGTGTCTTGTGAGATAGACCGTCCAAGCCCTATGGAAACCCTGAGTATTTGGGTTGTGAGAGCTGTGATGCTCATTGTGAATGGTTTGGGTTGAGTCTGTGGGGACTCTGAGGCCATGTTTGATCTGAGATAGACCACTGAGGGACTATGGAAAGGCTTGTAGAGGATGAGCCTGAGGAACCTTAGGTAGATAACCTGGGTTGATAGAAGGGATTGAGGTTCCTTTCTCTGAGGCAGTTGAGGACTGTCTGATGAGCTTATGGTTGTTTTTGTGCTTGAATGGTCTATGATATGCGATTGGTTGCCTTGATAGGGCTTGACACGAGGTGTCAGAGAAGCAGAGCATTGATCAAGAGGCTGGAGTTGCAGGCACAACTGTCAGGTAAGCTCATCGTTCTGGGGATTATTCCCTTATTCTTGGTAGCCACCCAAGTGGGTGATGGTTGCATGCCATGTTTGATTATATATATATGTTTATGTGCATGCTATTGAGAGAAAGGCCAGTGTGGCCTGTTATTGTTGATAATAATTAATGTGAGCCTGGAAGGCTAGATGAACGGGGCTTGGAGTGAAACTCAAACCGTTCCAGAGATATGATTATGTGATGGCCTAGTGTGTGCTGGGCTGAAATGATGAACTCTAGGATAGACACTGAGATAGTGTGAGGGTGTTTGGCACCTGTGGCTTCAGGTGTGTGGCCTTGGGCCTCTAGATTGATGAACACTGTGAGAGTGTTCTGTGATTCTTTATGAAATAAGGACCATGAGATGGTCAGTGTTGGAACCTATAGGATATTGGAATAGTATCGGGCTAGATGAGGTTCCTTAGCCAGAGGAAGAGTTTGAGGACTCCCTTGGAATAGCTGAGATTCCTTGGGAGGTGCCACTGCTCTCTGCCTAAAGTCCTAAGGATGGATTGCCCTATATGGATGTTCCTCCTTAGGCAATGATGATAAAAGTCCTGAGTGGTTATCCTCAGGCCAGTTTCTGGAAGTCCTGTGGGATGATGCTCCCGTTGTGGATGACTCCCCAGGCAGTGGAAGTCCTGGTGGACGGTGCTCCCGTTGTGGATGACTCCCCAGGCAGTGGAAGTCCTGTGGGACGGTGCTCCCTGTATGGATTGACTCCCCAGGCAGTTGAGATGGAAGTCTTGATGGATGGTGCTCCCTGTGTGGATTGACTCCTCAGGCATGTGTTTGTGAAAGTCCTGGACGTGATTGCCCCGTGTGGATGTTCTTTCCCAGGCCAGTGTATATGAAAGCCCTGGAGGTGATTGCCCTATAAGGATGTTCTTTCCCAGGCCAGGCTGTGTATAGATATGTTGTATCTCTAAGAGAGGACTTCCCGAGGGGAATAAGAGCCTAGGGCCTCTTAGATGAGCCATATGTGGATTCTTTAAGTCCTGAGTAGATGACTCAGGCAATGCTTGTTTTAGTAGATGAGGCGGTGCCTCTCTGATATGAAAAGTGTCCAGTGGTTGACACCTATGTATGGTACCTCTGTGCGACGAGTCTGAGATGGCTTGAGAGCCAGTATGAGGTGGGATACCTCTGATGCTGATAGCATCCAATTAGTACCCAGATAGTTGGAAATGTGTGATAGCCAGGATGATGTCCTAGGCTTTGTTATGATTTGTTTATGTGTCTGTGCTTGGGGGGGGTGAACCAGGGTAAGGGAGGATCTCCTAGAACCCTGAGTTTACTGAGATATTTATCTCACCCCTGTTGTGGGTTGTGGTTTTCAGGTGCTTCTAGAGGAGAGGAGCTACCACCGGGCAAGAGGCCCTAGCTGAGTGTGCTAGAGTGGTCATAGGCTGCAGATGAAGACTAGAAGAGTTCTTTTGTTTGATCTCTGTCTTGTACCTTGTATAGGGATAGGGTGTGAGTGTACACCCGTTGTACTGTACATATGTTGATGTATAACCACAGATGTGGTCGAAACTATAAGTTGTATGTATATGTACAGATTATGTTAATGTGTATGAGATTATGTACCTCCTGTTTATCTGAGTTTAGTTTTGTATGTCTGCCTATGTTGTCGTGTATGTTTTATCTGGATCAGTAGGGGCTTGTTTTATGATGCTTTGTGTTGTGTTTTTATATTCTATGCATAATGTAATCAAGAAATTCGATTCTATCGCTTCCGCACCGCTTTTATATAATGCTGATAGCGCGATTATGATATTATTAATGATAACACGTCCGGGGTGTTACATGCAACAAGGAATGTCAAAAGAGGCAAGGCAATACATAGAGTAATCTAGCACAAGGGTGAAATCACACATGAAAAAACATATTCACAAAGGCTGAAAAACTCACAAGGCATAATTCTACCACACATGGTTCATCTTAAATTCTATTTCTCAAGCCTACTTATCACTTCAACAATTGCAACAATGATTCACATCAAGTATGAAACCTCTCAATCCAACCAACTTTTTAACATTTCTCACAATTTATGCAAATTAGAAATCCTATGAAAAACATGAAAAGTGCCTAAATTCAATAAAAATAGCAACAAACAGCGACAAACAGAAACAGCAGAAACAAACAACAAACATACAGACTCAAAAACTAAAATAGACAAACAGAATATATATAGACAGATAAACAGAAAACAGAAAACAACAGACACTGACAGCAACAAAACATAAACAGACAGAAAACAGAAAATAACCAGAATTTAAAAAATTTTATGATCTTTCACCCCCACTTGAAATGCACATTTTCCTCAATGTAAGTATGCAAAGAAATGCAACAAAGAGACAACAAATAAAAGAAAGGAAAAGGAAACTCCCCAAATGTCATTCAAGACACATCTTCACACAAAATTGGCAGGACCAAAGAGATGTCCTCCACAAGCTCTTCCTTCGCTTGAGAGCTCTCATGAAATGCTTTGAGTTGGTGACCATTGACCTTGAAGACTTTGCCGGTAGCTTCATTTTTAATCTCAACTGCACCATGGGGAAAAACATTAGTAATAACAAAAGGTCCATTCCATCTAGATCGAAGTTTACCGGAAATAAGCTTAAGGCGAGAATTAAACAATAACACTTTTTGGCCACTATGAAACTCCTTTCTAAGAATCCTAGAGTCATGGAATTTCTTCACTTTCTCCTTGTACATCTTGGAGTTCTCATAGGCTTCTAAACGAATCTCCTGAAGCTCTTGCAACTGAAGCTTCCTTTTCATACCCGCTTCATCAAATGCCATGTTACAACTCTTTACCGCCCAATAAGCACGGTGCTCAATCTCCACTGGAAGGTGGCATGCCTTACTAAAAACCACCCTATAGGGAGACATCCCCAAAGGTGTGCGGTAAGCGGTCCTATAAGCCCATAAAGCATCCTCAAGAAGCTTGCTCCAATCTTTCCTGTTGGGTTGCACCACCTTCTGTAACACTTGCTTGATCTCTCTGTTAAAAACCTCTGCTTGCCCATTAATTTGGGAATGATAAGTTGTAGCAACTCTATGCACAACCCTATACTTCTGAAGCAAGGATGCGAATGACCGGTTACAGAAATGGCTCCCTGGTCACTGATAATGGCTTTAGGCACACCAAACCGGCAAAAAATGTTGGATCTCACAAAATCCACAACAACTTTAGAATCATTAGTTCTGGTGGCCTTAGCCTCAACCCATCTAGAAACATAATCAACAGCAAGCAAAATATATGAAAAGCCATGAGAAACAGGAAATGGACCCATAAAATCAATACCCCAGACATAAAAAATCTCTCAAAAAATAATGGGTTGCTGAGGCATCTTATGTCTATGTGTAATTGTGCCTCCTGCTCTCTGACACTGCTCACAAGTGGTGGTAAATTGATGAGCATCTCTAAACAAGGTGGGCCAGAAGAATCCACAGTCTAATACCCTCCTAGCGGTCCTCTGAGGACCAAAATGACCTCCGGTAGGTGTGTCATGACAAAACTGAAGAATAGACTGAATTTCATGGTCAGGCACACACCTTCGGATCACTTGGTCACTATCAAACCTCCACAAATAAGCATTATCCCAAACATAGTATTTAGCATCACTCTTAAGTTTAGCTATTTGTGACCTAGATGCATGAGGTGGAACAACAGATGCAACAAGGAAATTAACAATGTCAGCAAACCAAGGTGTGACATGCGAGGAATGCAAATGCATCAAATGCTCATCAGGAAAATTATCACGAATGGGAAAGGACTCAAGAGGTCCTTCAATCCTGCTCAAGTGATCAGCAACCAAGTTTTCTGCACCACTTCTATCCTTAATCTCAATGTCAAATTCCTGAAGAAGAAGCATCCACCTGATCAATCTAGGGTTAGCATCAGGCTTCTTCAACAGGTATTTCAAAGCTGCATGGTCAGTAAAGACAGTGATATAAGAGCAAAGCAAGTAGGATCTAAATTTATCTAGAGCAAAAACAATAGCCAAAAGCTCCTTCTCAGTGGTGGTGTAGTTAACTTGGGATGTGTAACACCCCAAAAATTTAGGGAATTACAGACAATTACTAAGAGTAAAATGCTAATGAAAGACAGTAGAAAAATTTAAGGCAAAATGACAAGAACACCCCTGAACAAATTCAAAAATGACGGTTATGCCCCTAGGGTGAAAATGACAACTTTGCCCTGAACAATTCTGAAAAGGACCAACATATCCCTAGATATTTTGGTAAAGATATTTTAGGGATAAAAGACATAAATGCCCTCGAACAATTGGGATAATTACCATTACGTCCCGAGGGTGGTAAATTACCAAAATGGCCGTA
>PYAF01004628.1:122729-140239 GCA_007407185.1 Glycine tomentella
ATTTTATCCAATGATGAAGTTCCCACAAATTTCTAAAGTCATCTGGTCAGTTTTTGACCTAAGGGCATTTTGGTAATTTTACTCCTCACCCTAGGGGTATAATTGTCATTTCCAAAAATTGTTCAGATCATCTCTGTAATTGTCACCCTAATGGTATCTTTGGTTATTTCTAACCCATCTGAGAATATTTATAACATTTGTTCCTTAAATGTCTTACTAGACTTCCTAGGGCAATTTGGTCATTAATAAAATATCTAGGGGTATTTTGGTCATTTAGTGTCTTAGGGACCTATTTGTCATTTTTGAAATTGTCCAAGGATATTTTGGTAATTTCTCCTAGGGATACATTGGTCATTTCTAGAATTGTTCAGAGCAAAATTATCATTTTCATCCTAGGGACATTCACGTCATTTCTGAAATGGTTCAGGGGCGTTCTTGTCATTTTGCCATAAATTTTTCTACTGCCTTTCATTAACATTTTACTCTTAGTAATTGTCTATGATTCTCTAATTTTTTGGGGTGTTACAGAGATCACCACCTTGGCATCATTTGTGGGTAAAGCAACTGCCTCAACCCACTTGGAAACGTAATCCACCGCAACCAAGATGTATTGGTTGGAGAATGACTTAGGGAAAGGTCCCATGAAATCTATACCCCACACATCAAAAAGCTCAACTTCTTGGATGTTGTTGAGTGGCATCTCATCTCTGCGAGAAACATTTCCTGTCCTTTGACAATTGTCACACTGCATCACAAAGTTCTTTGAGTCCTTGAATAGTGTTGGCCAATAATAGCCACATTGAAGCACTTTGTGTGCAGTCCGGTTTGCTCCAAAATGTCCTCCATAGTTAGAGGAATGACAATGCCACAGAATATCCGGCACGTCACTTTCAGCTATGCATCTGCGGATAACATTATCAGTGCATTGAAAATATAAGTAAGGGTTATCCCAGAAATACCTCTTTGAATCATGCAGAAATTTCTTCCTCTGCTGCCAATTGAATTCTTTAGGCATAATTCTAGCAGCTTTGTAATTAGCCATGCTAGCAAAACCATGGGCTGGTGTTTACAGCAAGCACTTGCTCATCAGGAAAATATTCATTTATTTCCACTTCCGGTCCATCTTGTAAATCCTTTTCTTGAATTCTGGACAAATGGTCTGCAACCTTGTTCTCTACTCCAGCTTTGTCTCTTATTTCAAGGTCAAATTCCTGCAACAACAACATCCAACGCAGCAAACGAGGTTTTGCATCTTGTTTATGCAGCAAAAATTTAAGGGCTGCATGGTCAGTATAAACAATCACCTTAGAACCTACTAAATACGATCTAAACTTGTCTAAGGCATATACAACAGCTAGCATCTCTTTCTCAGTAGTGGCATAATTTACTTGTGCCTCATTTAAGATCTTACTAGCATAATAAATCACATGCAAACGCTTTTCTTTCCGCTGTCCTAACATATTCATTAAAATCCATATTGTTTATACTATTTGAGCTTCAGTGATCGATTACAGCAATATAATAATCAATTATTCTTTGATTTTGAAAAATTTATTCTTCCTAGAGTAATCGATTACGCATCGGGATAATCTATTAGCATGTACAAAATATGTTTTCAATCTCAAAGTTTCACTGAAGTAATCGGTTATGGTGAAATGGTAATCAATTACAGTCCTACATATGTGCTTTTAAATTTTTAAATCCTCCTGGAATAATCGATTACGACAAAATGGTAATCGGTTACATATGTGTTTAATATTTTAAACTCTCCTGGAGTAATCGATTACGTAAGCTCTGATACCTATCTGATTCCCAAAAATCTCTGCTATAATCGATTACATGTGCATATAATCGATTACACTTCATCTTTAACCTCTGGATGCTTGTAAAATAATCGATTACCATGTGTTATTTTTGTGTTCTAAATATGCAAAATAATCGATTACGATGAGCATATAATCGATTATTTATGCAGTTGTTGCGTATCTGACAGTTTTTCTCTGAAATTGTAACTGCCCAACCAAATCAAATTGGAATCTAAAGTCACTGCAGTGCCTTAACTCCTTCTAACAACTATATTTTTGAAAAATTAGAACATTAGGAGCCTCAATTTGGTCTATAAATAGAACCTTGCATCCATGGAAAAATCTTGCACCATTATCTCTTCTCTCTCTTGCTATATTTCTGTGTTTTCTTTATGTTTGAGTGTCTAGAAACCTTCCTTAAAATGACTCCTAAACGTGTTAGAACTAGAAAAAGGAAAGTAGGAGAATCCTCTTCCAATCCTCCTCCTCCCCCTCCACCTAATAGACTTGATCTTTGGTTCTCAAATGAGATTGATAAGATGAACTATCTTCAGTTCAATGCCACAAAACCAGTGTGCTCTCCTAAATACCTTGACCTAAACTGGTTCATAAAGGAAGGATTTCAATTCCCTACTTATTTAGAAACCCAAGGCCTTAGCATTTTCTAGAGATGAAGGGTACATACTACCCTGAATTGGTAAAGGTATTCTATACCTGTGCCAAGGGTTCCATGAATGGGACCATGAAATCTCAAGTTCAGGGTGTCACTATGGAGATTACCCATGAAGTCTGGGAAACAGAAGCTGGGGTTTTATGTGAGGGTGAGAGAAAGTTTGAGGAGAATCCAGATGGCTACAATAAACTAGATACTATAGGGACATGCTAAATGATCCTAATATGCAAATTAGGAATAGGTTGGGCACTGGACCAATGACCATAGAGGATAGGTTACTACATTACATTATAACCTATGTCTTAACCCCTAGGGCAACCAATCATGCCCAAGCCACTGATGAAGACCTACAACTAGTGTATGGTCTAAAGAACTCCATTCCCATGAATTGGGTTCTAATATTTGAAGAGATTATGTTAAAATCTAAGAGGCTAGTCTCAACTATCCCTTTCCTTATCTTGTTCTGGTATCTAAGTTCATAGATCATTTCAATATAGATGTAACTAATGAGGTTATGGACCACACAAACTCTAGTAACAACCTTATTAAAGAAAAACATCTCTCAAAGCTTGGCATGATGAAGACACCACAAGGATGGGTGATGGCAGGCCAACCACCAGTGCCTCAACCTCCTCCTGCTGTTGCTGGTGTTCAAGAGGGATCTTTAGAGGATGAAGAAAGGGACCCCAATCAGCCTATGTAAACTCAATTTGAATCTCTCATGTTGCAGAAGATGGATAACTTACTCCAAATGCAACAAGACTTTAAGGTTGAAACCAGTGTAGCTTTAAATGAAATAAAAGATTGGCTAGATCTCATAGAGGGCATTATAAAATATGATGAATCTGAAACCTTCCAGGCCTATGAAATGTTTAGTTTTTTATTCTCTGTTCATCCCTATTTTTCGTTCAAAATTATGCCCAAAATTTGACATGAATGGATTGTGAAATTTAGGAGGAGCTAAGTGCTTAAAATGAATCTATTAAATCTATAATACTAATAAATGAATGCTAAATGAATCACAAATGCTTTTAACACTTGCTCTTGGAAAAGGAATTGAAAACTTTTCAGGTTTATAAAGGTCAAGCTTTTCTCAATTTGGTTCTTCAATTAACTTCAAGTCCAACTGTTAATCAATTAAAGATTTGGCATGTTTAAAGCCAAAAAGGGGGAGATTGTTGGATTCAGGGGGAGCTACTTAAAGAATGCAAAGGAATTGTGATTCAAGCATGGGTTTTGAGTTTTCAACATGCAATGGATGCCTTGAAGTTTAATTAGTGTGAAATGTGTAAGAGAAAAGCAATTCTGGTGATCCAAGTGCATTGCATTCATATTAATCTATAATTAAATTAATTGGGTTCATAAAAATCACAAGGCTTTAGTTATTTGACTAAGTTTTTAATTTGATTCAAAGTGTTTTTGGAAAAATGCATTTTATATTGTTGTAATCGATTACCTTAAAGACTTAATCGATTATTTTGTTCTTAGTCTATTTTGGAAAAGCTTTCAAGAACAATGTAATCGATTACCTATCGGGATAATCGATTATTTGACCTTTGTTTTCATATAAACTGCCTTGTTGAACTCTTTAATCGATTATTAATGGGTAGTAATCGATTACATAGCTATATATGATTTTAAGTTGTGCTGGGATAATCGATCACCAATGTATTGTAATCGATTACACAAGCTTATTTGGAAAAGTCATTTCCCTGTTTTAATCGATTACCATTTCTCGTAATCGATTACATTGTATGTTAGTGCTTACAAGTTTTCCTGGTTTAATCGATTACCACATATCATAATCGATTACATAGTTCATTAAGCTTTTGAAGACTCCTGCTTTAATCGATTACCACATTCTTGTAATCAATTACACAGTGTATTTTGTCATTCTGAGTCTTCTGTCTTAATCGATTATAGGACTGAATAATCGATTATTTTGTTCGTTGCTCATGCCCAAAAACTATGTTGAACACTTTAATCGATTACAAGGTTTATTTAATTGATTACATGAGCGTTTTAATCAATTCTCTGGCGGGTTTAATCGATTACAGTTAGTTACAAAAAGCTGTTATAAATAGGATTGATGCTTAGCTGCTTTTCTAACATTGTGGAACATTGCCCATACATATTTTCTGAGCTTAAATAGTCTTGTGAGCATTATAAAGTGTTTTCTAAGAGTTTAATTGTTTTTGGCTCCATTGTGCTTTGATCATGTGTGTTTGAGTCATTCTTGGAGCTTGAAACCATTTCAAGATTAAGGAAAGTTGTGCTAATTGATTTGTATTCATTCAACCTGATCTGGTAACTTCATTTTTCATTGCATACATTGGATCATCAGGTTGTTTCTCTCCTTAATCTGATTGTAATTTTCGTTTTGGATTTTCTTTGTAATTTGGCTATTGTAATTGGGTTCTTGGTTGAAACTAGAGAAGGGGTTCTCTAGGTGGACAAACTGAGTAGTGTTCTCAGGTTCTTGTCTCTTAGAATCTAATAGGGTTTTAGATTTTTGTACTTTATCTAGGGTTGATAAAGGGAGACATTGAAATTGATTGTAAGAACTGAAAATTATAATAGTGGAACTCTAACCTAGTGTTGGTTGGAAGAAAAATTGGATGTAGCTTCTAGTGTTGAACTGAACCAGTATAAATCCGATTGTGTATTGCTTCTCTATCCTTTAACTCATTATATTCATTGTGTTCTTGATTAAATTGCTTTATCAACAAAGTCAGTTTTGATCCATTGAATTCCTTGTGGCTGAGTTACTTGATTGAATAAGGTTTCTTGGTTTTGAAAAGTGATAAAGAGCCTAGGAACTCTGATTTTGATTAAAGAAATTTTTAAAATACCAAGGTTTAACCAATTCACCCCCTCTTGGTTAAGTGTGAGATATTCATATTCTTTTCAGACCCAGTATTTGAATTGTGTGTGTGTGTTTTTTTTATTAACGCGATATTTATATTCATTGGCATAGAGTAAAGCATAAAAATGTTGTACGTCACTGCCCGTGCTATGTTAAGACGAGAAATAAAACCATTACACAAAAATGCTTTTATGAATGTCTGAATATCAAATAAAGGCAATTACAAACCACAAAAATACAAACAGTAACGAAAAAAGAAAAAACTATGACGGAGGTGGACATTGCTGATGACGCACTTGACGATCGGGCAACCTCCGTCTACCATGGGGCCGAGAAGAGGCTACATTAGAGGGGCCTTCCTGAGAAAGGTCTGGCTGCGAAGGGCCTGCCTGAGAAGGGCCAGCATGATAAGGGCTTGCCTGAGAAGGGCCAACATCTATAGGTGGGTATGGACTTCCTTGATATGGTGATGATGGGCGGGGATAATAAGGAGGTGGGGTGCCATATTGTGCATGTGTTGGCCGGTTCCCACAATCGGCCGGAGTATAATCAATCTGAGCCAACATGTTGTCAAAATCATCAGCACTCCACTCTGTATCAGGACTGACATTACTGGTCCCACAGTCCACTGATGCCATGGACAAAGTAGTAGCACAATAGGCAGGCTGTGTCTGCGAGTCTGCCGGTGGAGGAATGTCACTCTGGCTACTAAACCCATGATACCCCACGTCCCCTGCTGAGTACCTTCGTAATACAAAGGCTGGCTAGCGTATATGGATCCTATCAGAGGAGGCCTAAACCAACCAGTAGTACGAGGCCTGGGAACTCCTATGGGCTCAGGAACATGGTGCATGACTTTCCACCGACGCTCTAATCCATGTCCCTCCTGTCTCCCACGGGGAACATTCACATACACTTGTGGGTCATGCTGAAGCTGCGATGGGGGTGCATGTGGGCCAGGCTCTTCCAAGCGATAGCTCTCTCAGAACATGCAAATAATGCGACCCACCTCCTCTTGCAAGTAGTTCAGCGTGAATCCCAGCCACTCCCCACCGATACTCGAAAAATACATCATCTCTAGGCCATCAATCTACAAATTACAAAACAAATTCATTAGTCCAAACAATAACGGCATCATAATGAAAATAATATTACAAATTATATTTAAACAACAGTTACACCATGACCCATCTTGGCAGCCATCTTCGTCACGTATTGTTTGTCATTCTCCCTGAACCAAACCATGTACTCATGGTTTGGTGACAGGAACCTAGTCAGTAGGGGGGCAGCTCGATGTGCCGATCCCCCAGCTCCCATCGTCGTATAAAGGGTCTCAACTTACGACTCCAATTATCTTGTTGTTTGCCTTGCAGGGATAGGTCATGCACGCCCTTCAACTTCCTAGGCCTTCGTGGGATTGGCTGATCCCTTCCAAATTGTCGCATGCATCTATCCGGATGAGAATATTCAACTGTGTGGAAGCATATAATGGACTAGTAGCCATCCACAACAGTCGCTCGTGCTCAGATGCACCAAGGAAGTGGTAGCCTGCATATGGTTGCCAAACCACCTAAACAAAACAATTAAACACACAATTATGAAATTAGAACGACAAAAAATGCAAATTATCCAAGTCAAGTGACCAAAACTTATACAAATAACAATACGTACCTCATCCTAAGTTAGGGAGTCTAATCTTTCTCGATGCCAATGAAGCCCATGTGCTTGGAACTTGGCTAAAACATTAAACCTAATTTGAAAATAACTGACATAAGACTACTTATAAGACTCAATAATACATATGGCACTCATTAATATATAGTTAATAAAAGAAAATAAGAACACATACCTATGGCTGCAATGGCACTCCGACTGAGTAGGCTCAGGAATAGCTGGAGCAACGGGTGGGAATCTGAGCCATGCCCATATCTGGAGAAGCACGTGACACCCACCAATCTCACTTCTATCTACATTTGTACACTCGCACATTTGTCTAAACAAATGTGCAAGGACCGACGAACCCCAACTATACCTACCTATGTCTCCCATGTCCCCTCAAAGCAAAGGGACATAGCGACAGCCGACAGTGCTTCCCCCAGATCTTTTGGATAGTAGCCATGCTGCAATCATGCGCGCAATATACGCCTTTATAAACCGCATGACTTCAACAAGATCCACAGCTACGCCGCCCCAATGCGCATAAAGCCTATCAAAGTAAGACAGGCGCAGGAATCCTTCTTTTAACTCACTATCCTCAGGATGATGACCAAACACCTCCTCGATGACGGCGTCCCACTCATTTGACGTGGCTCCAGTGACGACATTGTTGTCACTGCCTAAACCTATAAGATACCAGCCACGTCTTCCAACGTGATGGTCATCTCTCCCTGCGGCATGTGAAATGTATGTGTCTCTGGTCTCCACCTCTCAACTAGAGCATTGATAAGCGCAGCATCGATCTAAAGACAAGTTAAACATAATCAATTCGTATGTACACTTAGAAATGAAAACATTTTTAAGAAATAATTCGTATGTACAATTGTTCAATTCATAATTTTATACCTGAATATGTCGCATGCGTGCGACATGTAGGAACCCAGCCTCTCCTAACATCGACGCAACGATGTTAGGTATATTGTCACAGTTTGGCCCCCCTGCGACTTTACCACATCGCGTCTTTAACACCCGACATCTGTCCTCGTTCCACACAGCCTATGAAACGTGGGTTCGCTGGGTACGCCTCTGCAAAAGCCCCCCACTTATACGGGGTAGGCATAACATGGGTCGTCGGATCCATTCCCTCACCTTCATGATCGGATCCAGACCGTGAAGAACCAGAAGATGATGAATTAGCCATCTATGACTATCTTAATATAAATAAAACAATATAATAATTAGTAATTTAATACCTTAAAATTAAATTACATTACCAAAAAAATAACCTAAATAATTTCAAATTATATTTCAAACCTAAACCCTAAACAATATTGTAAACTTAACCAAATAACTTTAGTAAAATAATTATAATTTAACAAATAAACTAAACACAACCGTATGCCCTAATACCTAATACCTATCACCTACCAATTTTCTACAAAAGTATACTAACCACTAAAACCCTAAATTCATAAACAAATACATTTGAGAATACATGCTAAATTTGAAAAAATTGTGTTAGAATATGTTATTAGAATTACTCAAATAAATTCATAAAAGAACATAAATGACATTGTTACTAAACCCTAAACCCTCAAAACTAAACCACAATTCATAACTCTTAAACCCTAAATTGAACTAAGTATATTTGGTAAAATAATTTTAATTTAACAACTAAACCCTAAACCCTAATATCCTAAACCCTAAACTAAACCCTACAAAAATAAACCCCAATCCATAACCCTTAAACCCTAAACTGAACTAAGTAAATTTGGTAAAATAATTTTAATTGAACAACTAAAGCCTAAACCTCAAAATACTAAACCCTAAACTAAACCCTAAAAAATAAACCCCAATCCATAACCCTAAATCCTTAATTGAACAAACTTAAGTTGGTAAAATCATTTTAATTTAGCAACTAAACCATAAACACTAAACCCTAAAATCCTAAATCCAAAACTAAACCCTAAAAACTAAACCCTCATCCATAACCATTAAACCCTAAATTGAACTAACTAAATTTGGTAAAATAATTTTAATTTAACAACTAAACCCTATAGACTAAACCCTAAACTCTAAACCCGAAAATCCTAAACCATAAAAACTAAACCCCAATCCATAACCCTTAAACCTTAAACTATAATTAGTAAATATGGTAAAATTATTTTAATTTAACAACTAAACCCTAAACCCTCAACTAAACTAAACCCTAGACCCTAATACCTACCAGTTTTCTACAAAACTAAACTAGACCATTAACCCTATACATTAAACCCTAAAATAGTTCTATGTAACAGTCTCTAACAATTTCATATGGTCCTAACAATTTTATCATTCAATAATATAATATATTAAATAATATGCATAATTAATAAAATCACTTACTTCTTGATAAAGCTTCGGTGCAGAGAGAACTCACTCACAAACCTAAGAGAGATAGACTTCTAAAACTTTTAGAGTGAAGGTGAAATAGTAAAAGTGAGGGAAAAGTAAAAAAAAAAAAAAAGCTTTTATACCAATCTGGGGTGCTAGAACACGCCCAAAATGGGCATGACTGGTGATGCCCAGATTAGGCATGACCTAGGGGGCAGTCACGCCTAATCTGGGCGTGACCAGTCATGTCCATTTTGGGCGTGTTCTGGCACCCCAGATTGGTAATATGTTTCAAAAATACCCCAAATTCGTAATTTTTTATTAAAAAAAAATATTTCAGTTTTTTTGCCATTCCTCGAACCTTTTCACTTCCTCTGATCTGCCACTGCTTTGACATTCTAAGAACCCCTCACTTTCGCTTCTCGTACAGTGAGCAAATCCACCGCTTCGAAACACTAATGTCCATGTTTTCAAACATTTTCTTATCATGTTGCAATTCGATGATTTTGTTTTGTATCAAGTGAGAGAAATTCCAATTTATTATGGTATTTGTAGGGGATTGTGAAATTGAACCTTCGTTATTGTTTGCAATGAGTGGATGCATTACCATTAAACTCGAACCTGAATGGAGCTTCGATACTCTTGTTTTATAGCTCAATGCTTTAGAGTTCTTCTGTCTAATCTTCAATTGATGTTGCACCCTGATTTTCGACAATAGCTCGCTTTGTGCACATGGTAATATGTTCCTTTTGATATCATTTGTCTCTATGGTCACTTTCTTTAGTCGTGGTAATGTTTTTGCCATGCTTATTAATGTTGTCTCTTAATTGCCTTTATCCATTAGGTAGATTATGGAACAAAGATGGAATAGAGCTTATGGTAGATTAAATGAGCTTAAGGTTTGTCTTTGTTTTTCTTAAAAGTTGTGGCAAAATGCCCTGGTATAAGTGGTAAAGTTATCATGCTTTCTTGCAGGAAACTCTTGTTCACTCTAGCAATTCAAGCTTTGATATGCGCTAAGAAACATCTTAGTTTTGTCAAATCCTGTGTCACATCCAGTGAAGTCACAATACCTTCTATTTCTGCTCACAGGAAGTTTGATCTTTCTCTAGAAATTGCAGAGGTAGGTATATCATTTCTTGACGCATCAAAGTTGTGTGTATTTTTGCTCCTTTTATATTTTTCATGGATTAGTAGTTTGAATTTTTCAGGAAATTGGTTAAATTGTTATATTTTCCTTGCATTGTTATATTATAACATGGAAATTGTTATATTATTGGTTTGTTTTAGATGAGACATACTTTCTCTAGTTTATTTTACTATGTAATATCTTCCCTTTTTTTTATCTTTTGTTTAGCTCTGATGGTTATATTCTGATGTTGTTTCTTAATTCTCAATGTCTTTGGTTCTCTTTTTCCTTATGTTTTCAAATTTTCAAGTGCTTATTCTTTATCTTTTGCACATATTCTATGCTTTTCTCTTTAACTAATATTTTTTTAGACCCCATAAATATCTTTTGAATTCTAAAACCACAAAAAGTTTTTCCTTCTCTCAAGTTTGGCATCTCAATTGTTTTATTCTCTTCTAGCTTTTTAAAAAAGTTCAACTAGTATCATTATGGATATACATGTTGGACTCATTGGGAGAAACTCACTTTTTTATTTTATTTAAAGCTTGATAGTCAATCCTAGCTTCTTTCTATTGGTGCTCCCTTTGAGTAATTTTCTGGATCCGCCACTACATCCAGATGCATGTCTCAGTTTCTCTTTGTCCCTTGGACCACTCGCGATCTTTTCACACGTCCTATTCTTTCATAATTTCATGGTTGTAAGGTCCACAGTAGGGGCGGACGACCCACAGTGGCGCAAGTGTCCACATGTGCGGACACAAAACTTTAGTTTTTTTAATAATATTTACAAAATACGCGCTGACCTTTATGAAAATAAGGAGCACTTCACACTTAACCAAGAGGGGGGGTGAATTGGTTAACCTTGGTAAATTAAAATTTCTTTGAAAAACCAAAATCAGAGTTTCTTTGCCCTTTGGATCTTTATCACAAAAACAATCAAGAGTCTTTATCCAATATCAATCCAAGACTTGTAATGCCTCAAGAACCAACATATAAACAGAATTCACAAGGAAAACAATTAAGTTTGCAGAATAGGAAAGCACACATAAGATTTATACTGGTTCACCTCAAATCCTATGAGGCTATATCCAGTTTCTTCTACTCAACACTAGAGTAGAGTTCTACTATTGCAAATATTATTCTTACAAGCAATTACAAGCTTCTCTTCATCAACCCTAGATGAAGTTTAGAGATCTAAAACCCTATTAGACCCTTAGAAGCCACACCCACACTGAGAACACTACTTAGCTGTCCTTGGAGAAACACTATCTCCTTTTGCAAGAAAACTCACTTACAATAGAATCAACCAAATCAAAAGTTACAACAGAAAACTTTACACCCACAAAGAATAAGGAAAGAATTCACCTGATGACCCAAGAATGAAATGCATAATAATGAAAATCTCAGGATGAATGCAAAATCAATTATGCAGAATCAGGTTTCCTTAGCCTTTGTGAAAGATTGCTTTGCTTCACTAGATCCTTAGTGACCCATAGATGAATCAATGGCAGCAAGACCCTATGAACCCAGAAGAATGCCTTTGTGAATCCTTAGAAAGCTTTTTCAATGCTCAGAATACGAAAATATCATGTCTGTACTTAATTCTCTCTGTTGTTGATCACAAAAGGCAAGGGTTCTATTTATACTAAAATTCGTAACAGAATTAATCGATTAAAAGCGCTCCTCAGGCTCCTGTAATCGATTAAAACATTCTTGGTAAGTTCTTGATTTCAGTTAACGGGTAAAATAATCGATTAACCCGACGTGTAATCGATTAAAACAAACTGAGCATAAAATCATGTTTAAGTAAAATAATCAATTACAGTCCATAATAATCGATTAAGCCATACCATGTTAAAAATCATGTGTGTAATATAATCGATTACAATTATTGGTAATCAATTAAGCCAGCATGGATGCAAAACATGAATTGAACTAAATAATCGATTATAAGAAGTGGTAATCGATTAAGGCAGCGTGACTATATTTTCAAAACAACCATGTAATCGATTACAACTATGTAGTAATCGATTAAACCAGTCACACAGCCATATTCCAAGTATGCTAAAGTTCAAATAATCGATTAATCTGACGTGGTAATCGATTAAAGTGTTCATGATAATTTTCCAGAAAGCTTGATGAACAAAATAATCGATTCTCTAAGTGTATTAATCGATTAAACCAGTTTTAGGCTATTTTTCCAAAACACTTAGCTTTTTCTTAAATTTTAAAACAATTACTTAAAGCTTATATGATGAAATGCTTAAAATGTGTATGAAAGGTATGCATGCAAAGCTTGGATCATCAGAATGCTTTCAATCCTTTTACATTTAAGCACAAACTTTCTTCTTCAAGGCTTGATGCATGTTGAAAGCCAAAACTTCATCCAAGACTTCACATTGCTTGATCTTCATGTAGCTCCCTCTCAAATCAACAACCTTCTTTTCTCTCTAATTCACCACACTGCCTCTCCTCCTTGAAGCTCCACCTCTTCTCCTCTGCCACCGTCGGCCACCAGAGCTTCCTCTGCCACTGTCATCTGCCACGCGCCCGCGCCATCCTCACCGGCAACGACTTCACCTCGTCGCGCCGTCATCATCAATTTGCTCCCTTGGGGCCTCGTCGCGACCACATCGGCAACGAGTTCCCCTTGTCGGCTCGTCCACATCGTTGTCGCAATTGCGGACCACCTTGACACCTTCAAGGCTATGTACGAACGCGGTGAGTGAGCACGTGGTGTTTGTGAAAAGTGCTCTGAGAACTGAAAAAGGAATTTTCCCTCTTTGTGTCATTGTGTGTGTGTGTTTGTGACTTTGTGGCTCTGAAAGAATATTGAATTGAATCTTTAACAGTGTACAGAGGTGATGCTAAGGATATTTGATTTTGTGTTTGTAGCTTTGAGTGTAGAATGGGGCTTTATGAAACCTAATAGCAACCCATAGGACATGTGTATAGCCATATACAATATGTCCAGAGAGATTTTCACGACAATAGAAGGAAAAATATGATCATGTATGTTGTGGCAAGTGAAACTTCCCAACGTGGGGTCTACATTTAATAAATTGATTCTTGGCTTCACTAATGTGCCATGTGAAGGGATATTCACATGCCAGTATCCTCTATACACCACCTTTGCTATTCTATATATATATATATATATATATATATATATATATATATATTTCAGTACCAAAATAAATCTTTAGCACCATTCGGCCAAATCATAGGACAAATAATAAAGCCAAAGGTAGGTAGTTGTAAAGAAAAATTAAGCATCAATTTTTTATTAAAAAAGCAAGAAAAAAAGAAAAATGTTCCATAAGGTCAAACTTTGAGGCCCCTTGAAAAAGAATATTGAATTGAATCTTTAATAGGGTACAGGGGTGATGCTAAGGATGTATGATTTTGTGTTTGTGGCTTTGAGTGTAGAAGGGGGCTTTATGAAACTTAATAGCAACCCACCAGTATGCTTTTGTTTTGTAGAATTTTGTTTATAGTTTGCTTAATCAATATGCATAATTCTTGTTCTCATATGAAATTTTGGTTTAACTGAAATAGTGGATATTGTTTTTGTAGTTTTGGCGTGGTACTCTTGGTGAAGCCAAGGAAGTATTTTCCATTCGTCTAGTGAAGGGAGAACTTACCATATTGATTGAAGGGAAAGCAAATTCTAATGTTGAACCTCCATCAGACATTGGGCTTGAGAGTGAACTAAGAGAAATGATTGCAAGTGGCGAGAGTTTTTCCATGTTAATAGCCTCCCTAGATTCCTATGCCTCCCTAGAGTTTTTCCATGTTAATTGGGCTTGTCTGTTAGATATATATATATATATATATATATATATATATATGATTCAAAAATATTATACTGTAATATAAATCCATCACTATGACTTATGTACCTTTGTGCTATATTAATCTACTTTTTAGGTCAGCCTCACATTTGTCACAATGCATGTGAACCTTCACCGAGATTATACGGATAATTGGCTTGAAACCACACAAGAAAATAATTAATTAGTTGCCGAGTAGTTTCAAATGTATTTCAAACATGAATTGAATGGTAGATTATTTTGCTACTTCTTTTATATATTAACAGGTCGCTTTTATCCAATTTTTAATTCCGAATCGGTCTCCTACTCAATTGAGCCACCGGATTATTGGTCAAATAATTGAAACGCTAGTTCAACCAAATAAATGGGTGTAATTAAATAACATAAAGTTTATATATATATATATATATATATATTCACATGCATTTACTAAATAATAATAATAATAATAATAATAGCTTAGTGATTGAGTGTCATTTATGAGAATCTAGAGACAATGCTTTTTATACTGGTTATATAGAAAGAAACTATTTATATATAAGCACTAAAGAAAATATGAAGGTTTTATACTATTTTATCCCAACTATTAGACTATGTCCAGATCTCCTTCAAAACTTGAAGGGTTTCACTAATCAAATCTTTTCTTACAACTAAGTATTCTCTATGTCACTTCTCGCTACAACGAGTACTCTCTAGGTCACTCCTAGCACTATCCTTAATCTCCCCTAAGATTAAGAACCAAGTATTCTGTCACTAAGCCACTCTTGGTTTTCACAAATGATAGATGTTTGATAGAAAATATATTCTAATCACTCAAGGAGTGTTTACACAGTATACTCGAATACAATGGAAACTTGCTAACTTAGTAGAGCTAAGTGATAACTAATGTCGCATCGCTTCAAAACAACTAAATTATGCTAATTTTGTAGCACGGGATTAACCTAGGTTGATTCAAAGACATGATCAATTTGGTTTCAACTTGGGGTTTTTGTCGACCAGTTTGTAGGCAATGAATAAAAATTTCGAAAACACAAACTAAAATTGAAGAAAAATTTAGAAAACTGACAGAATCCATAAGAGGTATTGTAAAACAGATTAAAAAACATCAATCCAATTCACCAAACCAAGCAATGCAAATTATCATAGTCCTCAGATAATAATCTTGTTATGAAAGTTCATTCAATTTTATTAGAAGCAGTTCAATCGAATTAACTGCTAAATTAATTGAAACCACAAACCTAAGTGAAATATCATCAAAATAATCTGTGATTATAATTCGAGATTAGGAAATGAATCCATAGCCTAATCCATTTTCAATCCTAAACACATTCATAATCATGAAAATCGAATAGAGAATTGAAGAAGAAAGTGAACATTCACACAGAAATTGAAATACCAAACCAAAAACTCAAATTCTCCTTGCTTGGATTGGATCCTTGGATTGATTGATTGTTTAGCTTTTCACGATCATCATCAGTGGAAGAGACAAGAAACTAGTGCAAGAAAATCGAAAAACAGAAATGAAATGAAGAAGAAAGCTGAAGAACAATGAAGAATAGTTGACAGAAAAAAAAGAGAGAAATTTAATTCTGGAAACTTCTAAAAGAAACTACAAATTCTATTTTTGCTAAAATAAAATGTAAAAAAAAATCTGAACTAACTAATTGCACTAAAATATAGTGACTGGGTAGGTAGGAAAGGATGGGCCATGCTTAGGCCCATCTAATTTAACTAATTACTAATTACACCAATTTGTAGCCTAAAACTCAAGTGTAGAGGTTGTGACTTCCAAGCCTAAAATGACCCTCAAAATGATAGAATTGTCTTTGTACTATGAGCCAAGTGCTGAAGCACTTGTCTTCTTAGGAATGGATGTTGAGGCAGTATTGTCCAATGATTGATACTTTAGCTATCGTCCAAAGCCTTTATATTCATGCTTTCTACTTGTATCTAATAGAGATAGATAAACCTGTAGCTTAAGCATGGAAGGTTAACATATAAAATTGTACTTTGTTAGAATCAAAACCTTAGGGATTTAATTTTTTGGTACAGTCCAATATGTCTTGGACGTAGCGAGATTTAACAATCTCCCTTTTTTTATGATGATAAATAGTATAATTTTGATCCCAGTAAAAGATAAGATGACCAGATTAAGATCAAGGTACCATAAGTGATTAAAGTGTACTATTGTGTATCACATACTCCTCGTTTGTTTATCCGAAGAATGTAACTTTGATATGAAATAAACTTGTTAAGCATCAAAGCATAAAGAGATCTTTCAAGGACATAATTAGACCAAATATTACATATTCAAAACAAATATGTTATCATAATGCATGAGCAGATTATGCAAAGATAAATGAGACTCTCCTTTAGTTCATTATCTTATGTGTGTATCAGAGAATATGTGTTAATCAAAGCATGCATAGTATATGTGTAGAAGAGTTGAAAAACATGAAAGCACACATATGTGACCACTAGAACACTTGTTATATTAAACTTGGCAGAGAAGAGTACAAGTATTTACCCATCAAGATTCCTATTCTACTTTCTCCCCTTTGTCATTATCAAAAGACGCTTCGAAAATCAAGAAGAAATGACATGAACACCACAGGTAACCTTCAGTGGACAGAGGTTGAGGGATAATTAGTGGTGACTTTGGTGGTGAAGGCACAGGTGCAGGCAGAGGATCAATAATGATTGTAGGTGCAAGTACCTCAAGATGAGGTTGTACAACAGTGGTTGGACGAATGGAGGCAGTAGTTGTTGCATTATCAGATTCATGTTGAAGAGCATAGAGTCGTTGAAGGACTTGAGTGAAGACTCCAATGTGTTCTTGATCAACAGATTGGTTTCCATGCGTTCAGCAAAGAACCTTCTTTCCATAGTTTCTTTCAAGTTGGCCTATTGAAGGCGCAAAAATTCTTGAATTTTCTCCTCAGACACACCAGTTGGGGCAAATGTGGTCAAGGAAGTTATATGATGTGTTGCAAACACATCTTATTTTTAGAATAGTTTTAGCTTATGTTTTGATTAAATAATTAGGATTTAGTTTAGTTTTGGTTAGTTTATTAATATTATTTTATTTTATCTTATTTCAATATCAATTGTGCAATTTCAGGTCAAAAGAGGAGAATAAAAGCAAATAACAAAGGAAACAAGATCTGGAGCATCA
>PYAF01004629.1:19327-35248 GCA_007407185.1 Glycine tomentella
ATTGTATTTACATTTTTCTTATAATTTTCTGATACCTGAGGTTGTCTAGATTGAGCTCTTTTCAAGATATTTTCCAAAATTCCTAAAAATCACAGTTTATGATTCTCTGTCACCAACCATGTTGATAATTTGTTGTCTAAGAGTATTTTATCCCATCCTCAGGTTCCCACAAATTTCTAAGGTCATCTAGTCCTTGTTTAACCTAAAGGGTATTTTGGTAATTTTACCCCTCACTCTAGGGGTAAAAACGTCATTTCCAAAAATGTTCAGGGAAACTCTGTAATTGTCACCCTAAGGGTATTCTGCTCATTTTTTAAACATCCCAGAGTATTTATAAAAATTTTCCTTAAAATATCTTACTAAAATGTCTAGGGCAATTTGGTCATTTTCCAAAATGTCCAGGGGTATTTCTGTCATCTTTCCCTATACTTTTTGTACTGCCTCTCATTAACATTTTATCCCCATAATTGACTGCGTTTCCAAAATTTGGGGTGTTACAATTAACTTGAGTGAGGATCGTTCCATGCATGGTGATTTTAGAACAGGTGTAAAAGACTTTAACCAAATCAGGATAAAATGTTCCTTTCATTTGGACAAATTTGGTTAAGCCTTGTTTCTCTAGAAGGTGAGGAAAGTTAAATCCTTCTTGAATGAACCAAGCAGGATTGAGGTATTTGGGTGGACACAAAAGTTTGGTGGCGTTAAACTGCATGTAGCTCATCCTATCTGCTTCATTTGTGAACCAATGGTCAAGCCTATGAACTACGGGGTTTGAAGGCTAAGCATCAGCTTTCCTTTTGGATTTCTTGACCTTTTGGATGAAGACATTATGAGGGTTAAACAAGGAACTAATGGAAAGCACAAAAGATCAAGATAGAAACAGGGAATAGGAAGGTTTCAGAGAATATGAGAAACTGTGTTGGTTGTGAGGTTCCAAAGTTACAAGGCTTCAATTTATAGGCAACTTATGGCTAGTGAGCAGTTGGAATTTGAAAGGAATATGGTTGTTTGTGATTTTAATCACGTCCATGATGGCTTTGATTATTGCAAATCGTGCTTTATGGCTGTTGGGTGATTTTGAAAACTGTCAGATTTTTGCAGTAACTGCAGCAATAATCGATTATTTCGATAGTGTAATCGATTATTTTGGTTTGAAAATCAAAGGTTAGTAATGATGTAATCGATTACCATTTGATGTAATCGATTATGACAGAGCAGGTGGATTGTTGAAGACGAAGAGTAATCGATTATAACTTGATTCAATCGATTAAGACAGAGTGAAGTAGATTTTTCAGACCATCAAAGGCAGAATAATCGATTATCCCATTGATGTAATCGATAATTCTAGGAAGTTCCAGAAATTTGAAAGAGCCTACAAACTTCATATAATCGATTAAAGTATCGATTTAATCGATTATTCCAAAGCAAGCATGGTTTTTCTGCAATACGAAGTGAAAATAATCGATTATCCCGATGCTGTAATTGATTACATTGGTTTAGCATCCTTTTCAAAATAGCACAAAATGATCAAGTAATCGATTAGACTCACACAGTAATCGATTATATCAGCTTTTATTCAACAAAACAGATTTTATGCAGCATTCAACAAGTATTCTATACATCAAATTTAAGTCTTAATCATGCAATGTCTAGCTCAATTCATAATGAAATTAGTCATGGAAATATGACTTAGCATAAACTTGATTCATCCAAAATACCAAACATATTTCTCAATGTAAAGAATCTCTCCTAACCAAAGATTTAGTGAAGATATCAGCCAATTGATTCTTACTATCAACAAATTCAACTTTAATGTTACCTTTCTGTACATGATCTCTGATGAAGTGATGCCTTATTTCAATATGCTTCATCCTGGAATGCATGATTGGATTCTTGGAAATATTTATTGCACTTGTGTTGTCACATAATAGTGGAATTTGATGAAGTTCTACACCAAAATCTTGAAGTTGTTGCTTCAACCATATATTTTGAGCACAACAACTGCCAAAACTGATATATACTCAGCTTCTGCTGTTGATAATGCTACACAAGATTGCTTTTTGCATTGCCAAGAAATTAAACAGCTTCCTAGAATGTGACAAGTACCACTTGTTCTCTTTCTATCCAATTTGCATCCTGCAAAATCAGAGTCAGAATAACTTATTAAAGTGATTGGAGTACCTTTGGGATACCAAAGTCCTACTTTTGGAGTGGACTTTAAGTATTTGAAGATCCTTTTCATAGCTGTTTGATGAGACTCCTTTGGATTAGCTTGATATCTAGCACATAGGCAAAGACTTAGCATAATGTTTGCCTACTTGCTGTGAGATAGAGCAATGATCCAATCATTCCTCTATATTTTGACTCATCAACACTTTTTCCTCTTTCATCCGAATCAAGGTAAGTGGAAGTTCCCATAGGTGTTGCTGCAGTTTTGCAACTTTCAATTTCAAACTTCTTCAACATTTCCATACAATACTTTGATTGACTTAGAAAGGTTCCATTCTTCATTTGTTTAACTTGAAGACCAAGGAAGAATGTAAGCTCTCTCATCATAGACATTTCAAATTCAGTTTGCATGCTTGCTGCAAAATCTTTACACATGGAATGGTTAGTAGAACCAAACATAATATCATCAACATATATTTGTACCATTAGCATATCTTTGTTCTTTCTTTTGATGAACAGAGTGTTAGTATATGGATGTCCTAGAGACAATCTTTTCATTAGATTAAGACGTACATGTACTTTTCATATTGTCATGAATAAATTATAAACGCTCTTTATCTTGTTTCATATTTTGTCTCGATATCATTATTAATATATGAGTAACTGGATAAAACCCTTAGAATAGAATAGGTATCTCTTGAATATCAGTGATGGGATCATGATCATGAGGATTCACGGATACCAAATGTCTACTCCTAAATTTTAAGTTCCTAGTCTAGAGACATTGAAAATGGGGATCAGTGATCTCGGGTAAGACTAGCACGACTTATCTACTTGTATGCAGATACAAGGTAAAGACCTCATGAGCTACAGACATGGAGATGTCTTAGCTAAAGTCGTGGGTGGACCTATAAGGGTATAGCTCACACTAAACGGATCCACAAAGAGACTCTATGAGGAAATCTCACAGATAGTATCATTAGAGTAGTCTCTTATTATTTGGGTGTGTCTTTCCTTAGACCAGAAGTTTTCACCTAGATTGTGTTCTAGAAGACATGCTTTGATTGTATACCTCGTCTGCCTGAAACATGGAGACACACAGGTACACCTTTGGGCATGTCCTGAAAGAACACGAGTCTAGGGTGACTAGCTGAAGGAATTCGTCAAATCTCTGTGAGAGATTAGGTTATCTATAAACCGGAGATATTGGGATGACATTTACGGGACTCGGGAATCTATGCATGGTAAAAGAAATCATGAGATGATTTGCCTTTAGAGTCAGTAAAATTGGAGACTCCCTATTTCATATTAAAGCTTACCCTAGTCCGCAAGGGCTGATACGTTTCCTTACCCTAGGTTTTATGGGAAGGTAACCAAGACGAAAGGAAATACATACGGAAACCAAATAGATTTAATAGGATGATCTTGTCATTTACCTAACTAGTTCTGGGGCAACAAAGCATTGCTAGTGCTCTGTGTTGTCATTAAATGGGTAGAGGCCTTGTTGGGCCCAAACTCATTTATGTTAGTTGGGCCTAATGGGTCACACACTAACACTTTATTGTCATGACATTATAGCATTAAAGGTTTTGGGCCTAATAATAGTTGTTGGCCCAAGAAAGACTTTAGAAACTTATCTTAAAGAGAGAGGGGCGCATGAATGGAGTTAATGGGCTTGGATTGTCCAAGACATTGTTAATTAATTTAAATAGTTAAATTAATTATCTAATATTTAAATTTGATAAATTAAATTTTGAATTTAAATATTTGAATTTAAATATGAATTAACTATAGTAGATAGTTTCATATCAAAAGGAGAAGATAAGAGCTAGATTTGAATTTGAATTCAACTAGCATCTTATCATGATCATATCCTAGATTTTTGGAAGATGTTTTAGGGCTGATTAGAGGCTTATCATACGGCTGGATATTTGATTATTATCTGGCAAAATAAATTCCAAGTAATTTGACTTGGTCTTAAGAAGATAAGATAGGAGGTTGTTGGCAATTTTTGAAATACAACAACTCTATCTTTTCTTCACGTGTGAGATGCTTAATGATCAAAATTTTACGGTTAAAAATATGACCTAAAACTCTTCTATAAATATACTCTTGTGATCATAGTTCTCATATAATAATGTTTTTGAGAAAAACCCTATCTATCTTCCTCCTTTTCACGTGCCCCTTTGTGTGAGTTTTGGCTAAAAATTCAGCCACCAATATCATCTATTGGTGAGTCTCTTAGATAAGTAAAACACTTTAAAACCTAACCTTCTTCCTCTCCATTGGTGCACCTAGCTTGCGTCCTTTGGTGTTTGTTGGTGGCCTTCATGAAGTGTTCTTGAGTCTTGACAAGAAGTGGTGAGGATCAACATTAGAGGGCTTGTATCTTCAAGCCTATCCTTGATCATCAAGTTTCGAATACAAACAAGGTAACATCTATGTCCTAAAGAATGATTCTTGAATGGTATGTGTGTTTCCGCTTTGAAATTTTTTTGTTTTTCTTCTCACATGCCTAAGGGCTTCAAGGCCCTATCTTTCACAGAGTTTTGTCTACTTCTCCCCTTGAGAATGATTGATCAAGCAAGAATTTGCTTAGTCTCTC
This sequence comes from Glycine tomentella, assembly GCA_007407185.1. Taxonomy (NCBI): domain Eukaryota; kingdom Viridiplantae; phylum Streptophyta; class Magnoliopsida; order Fabales; family Fabaceae; genus Glycine; species Glycine tomentella. The sequence continues at coordinate 24,102 of PYAF01004629.1, forward strand.
ATACCAAGATCTTGGAGCTTGTTTCAATCCATACAATGTTTTTCTTAATCTGTACACATGGTTAGGATATTGATGATCTACAAAACCAGGAGGTTGGTCAACATATATTTCTTCATCAATGTAACCATTAAGAAATGAACTTTTCACATCCATTTGAAACAATCTAAAGTTCATTACACATGCATATGCAAGGAGTAATCTAATAGATTCTAGCCTAGCAATTGGAGCATAAGTCTCATCATAATCAATGCCTTCCTCTTGGTTGTATCCCTTTGCAACCAATCTGGCCTTGTTTCTAATTATGATGCCACTTTCATCCTGTTTATTCCTAAATACCCACTTTGTGCCATTAGGTGTGTGTGAGTGGAAGATCTAGGTACTAGTTCCCAAACATTGTTTCTTTTAAATTGATTTAGTTCTTCATGCATGGAAATCAACCAATATTCATCTAATAAGGCTTGTTCAATGTTATTAGGTTCAATTTGTGAAACAAAAGCCATGGTGCAAAAAAGATTTCTTAAGGAAGATCTAGTTGATACTCCCTTTGATACATCACCAATTATATTGTCCAATGATTAGTCTCTTGAGGTTCTCCAATCCTTGTGTTTAGGTGTAGCTGTTCCTTGATTTGTGTCTTCTTTTGTTTCATCTTCATCCAGCTTTTTGGTTTCTATGTGCTGCTGTTTTTCTTCTTTGTATTCTGCATCATTGTCACTCAAAACTTCTACTTGAGAAGGGTTAGATTCATCACATACAATATGAACTGACTCTTCAACACACAAAGTTCTTTTATTAAAGACCCTATAAGCCTTACTTTGCAAGGAATATCCTAGAAAGATAGCCTCATCATCTTTTGAGTCAAACTTACCAAGATTTTCTTTGCCATTATTCAAAACAAAGCATTTACAACCAAATGTCCTAAGGTGAGAGATATTTGGTTTCCTCCCTTTATAGATTTCATAAGGTGTTTTCTTTAAAATGGTCCTTATGAGAATCCTATTAAGAGTATAACAAACTGTACTTACAGCATCTGTCCAAAAGTGCTTAAGTAACTTTGTTTCATTTTGAAGAGTCCTTGCTCCTTCTTTTAGTGATCTGTTTTTCTTCTCCACAACACCATTTTGTTGTGGTGTTCTTGGAGCTGAAAAATTGTGATTAATTCCAAAATCTTCACAAAATTTTTCAAAGTGATCATTTTGGAATTCACCACCATGGTCACTCCTAATTGAAACAATATTACAACCCTTTTTATTTTGAATAATTTTGGCAAGTTTCTTAAAAGCTGTGAATGCTTGGCTTTTGGATCTTAAGAACAATGTCCATGTGTATCTAGAGTAGTCATCCACTATAACAAGTCCATAAAAATTTCCTCCTAAGCTCATGGTTCTATAAGGGCCAAACAAGTCCATGTGAAGCAATTCAAGAGGCCTAGAAGTAGAAATCATATTCTTACTTTGAAAAGAGTTTTTAGTTTGCTTCCCTCTTTGACATGCTTCACAAATTTTGTCCTTCTTAAACTTTAGACCAATTACTAGGTCTTTTCTAATTAACTTGTTAAGATGATGCATGTTTATGTGAGATGTTCTTTTATGCCACAACCATGTTTCATTCACTTTACTCATCAAGCAATCAATTTTATGTATGAATGCATGGTCAATAGTCAAGACATAGATATTACCCTTTCTTTTACCAATGTGTGCCACTTTGCCACTTTTGCTGTCATGTATCAAGCAAGTTTCATTGTTGAAGGTGATTTTAAATCCTTTGTCACACAATTGACTAATACTCAGCAAATTGTGTTTCAGCCCTTCAACATACAGCACATCCTTAATCTTTGTAGACAAGTTGTCTCCAATATTTCCTTGTCCAATTATTTTGCCTTTATCATTGTCTCCATAAGTAACATATGTTTTTTCTTCAAGTACAACATCAGTTTAGCATGGATATGTCTCCAATCATGTGTCTTGAGCATCCACTATCTAGGTACCAAGTTGAAGATTTTGCTCTAAGGCACATCTGCACAAGTCATTTTAAAAAGAGAGATAGGGTCCCCAATTTAAGTTGGGTCCAAAGGGGTTAGTTGTTTTCTTTATTTTCTCAACCCATATACATTCACCATTAGGAACATAAAATCTTCTAGCATAGCACTTGTATGATGTGTGACCTCTAAGCATATAATAATTGCAAGTAAGATTCTTTGATGATTTAGCATGTGTGAATCTTTGATAGAGATTTGTTTGATTATGTTGCCTTTGCTTTTTATGTTTTGGAGGTACAAACACAAGCTTGTTTTGAGTTCTAGCTCCATGTTTATATCCCAATCCATAAGTATCACCAACAAACTTTTGCACACTTAGTAACTCATCTAAGTTGCATTTACCTTTGTAATACTTTCTCAGCAAATCAATCAAATACTATTTTCAGTTTGTAAGCACATGTTTTCTTTTTATGCACATAGCTTATACTCATCAAATTCTTTTTGCAAATTATTGAAATCATCAACCTTAGAGTTGGCTGAGGAACATGTACATCCAATTTCTTTGTAACTTGAGAGAAGCTTATCATGATCTTCCTTCAACTTACAAAGCTCATCTTGCAATTCAGCAAGTTTGGAAACATGCCACCTTAGATCACTCTTAAGTTTGTTGTTTGCTTTAACTAGTCTTTGAGCTTCTAAATGCATCTCATGAAATGCATCAACAACACTATCAAATTTAGAATTTACCTCTGATTCTGTACTTGATGATTCACAATCTCCATTGATGGTGGATGTAAGACAAAGGTGAGCTTCAATTTCTTTTTCAGATGAGGATTCAGAACTTGTTGATTCATTATCCTCCCAAGCAATGTAAGCCTTTTTCTACTTCCCTTCTCTTCTTGACTTCTTCTCAACTTGTGGCTTCTTAGTTAATGAGGGACAATATGATTTTATATGGCCTTGCTTCCCACATTCAAAGCAAGTGATTGAGGAGGAGTTGTTGTTCTTGTAGTCATTCTTTTTCTTTTGGAATGGTTGCTTTCTGCCCTTGTTCTTCCTTAGAAATTTGGAAAACTTTATAACAATGAGGTTGACATTTTCATCATTTTCTTCTTTACTTGAACTATCATCTTCTTTTATCTTTGAAGGTGTAGCCTTTAACGTTATGCTCTTGTGCTTTTTATCTGCATCTTCATTATTTGTTAGTTGAGATAATTCAAGCTCATATTCCAAAAGCTTACCAAACATTGCTTCCATTGACATTTGAGATAGATCCTTAAACTCTTTAATAGCTGTGACTTTAGACACTTGAGAATTTTGATGTTTAATTCTTCTACATCAAAGGTTTTACCAAGTCCAAGCAAGTGATTCACAATGTGGGTGAATCTAGTTTGAAGCTGTGAGATGTTCTCATCATATCTCATTTTGAACATTTCATATTCATGAATGAGAGTGTGCTTTCTTGATCTCCTCACATCTTCAGTTCCTTCATGTGTAACTTCAAGCAATTCCCACATTTCTTTGGCACTTTTACACCTAACAGTCCTGAAAAATTCATCGAAAGATAAAGCAGTATCATATTTTTTGTCTTGAATTCATATTGAACCATTCTCTTTTCTATTTCTAACATTTCATCCCATTCTTTTGGTATTGTTTTGTTATCCACAATTTTGGTTGGAATGTAAGGTCCTTTTTCAATACTATTCCAAGCTCCCGGGTCATTTGATTGGATAAAGATTTGCATCCTACTCTTCCAACAATTAAAATGTTCCCGTTCAAACAAAGGACGTCTATTCAATGAGGCTCCCTTTTTGAAAGTTATTTGATTAGTATTCATTGTACTAAATTCGAAAAGATCTTGAGCAAATTACAAGAACCAGCTCTTGATGCCAATTGAATATGTAATGAACACTTATGCAAATAAGCAAAAAGGGGGGGGGGTGAATTGGTTTTACCTCAGAGTTTTTAAAATTTAAAACAAATTTTAACCATAACGGAAATCTTTGAAAGAAGGATCGTATCTTAACCCAATTAAGAAATCTAACTTTTAAAAACAACTCGTATCTCAATCAGACCACTCTTGAGCTATAACCAATCTTGTGATATGAACAAGCATAATACTTCAAGAACAATATGAATATGAACAGAAATATACAATCATACGCAAGATTTATACTGGTTCACCTCTCAACCTCGGAGGCTACATCCAGTTTTACTTCTAATCAGCCTTGATTAGAGTTTCCACTATAACAAATATAATATCTTTACAAGCAAACAAAGATCTTTCTTACCTTCCATAGGTAAAATTCAAAATCTAAACCTATAGACTTTTCAAAAGATCTAAGAACCAGATATCCCCTCTCTGTTCTAACCACTAAAAACCTATCTAGCAATGCTTTAAAGATTACAATTTGTTATATGAACAAACAACAACAAAACAAACAGTTTTAATCAAAACAACAATGAAATTGATTCAAGAAAGATATCACCTCAATTTCTTCAGTGCAATGAACGAAATTAAATGATCAAACCATACTGAGAATGAATGCCATGATCTTTCTTGATGAAATCTTTTAACAAAAATGCTTCAACACAAGCTTCACATGAAGTAGATGACTCAACAAAGTAAAGTCTTCATGATTCTTGAATATACTATCAATTTTTGTTTCTAATGTGCCATGGTGACTTAAGAATGCTCAGAAAGTGATTTTCACAAGGCTTGTTCGAAAACTCAAAACATTACTCAAACAGAATGGGCTCTTTCTATTTATAAAAAAACAGAATTAACTACCTGCAATCGATTATTCCATAAGTGTAATCGATTATTTTAACTCATGTAATCGATTAAAATTCTAAAATAATCGATTAAAGTGTTCATCAGAAATCTGGAAAAAATCTCAAGAACAAATAATCGATTAATGCATCTCGTAATCGATTATTCCAGGAGGTCAGGATTTTCTGATACACTAGTGTAATCGATTAATATCCCATATAATCGATTATCACAGGAAGTGTGAAAAACTCATCAAAGAATATTTAATTGATTACAACAATCTATTAATCGATTAAAGCAGATAAAAATGCTTCTGAAAATTATGCAGAGACTCAGATAATCGATTATTCCGTGAAGTAATCAATTATCACAGAACGACTCTAACATAGTCAAACTAATGTAATCGATTACGAATTATTGGTAATCGATTAAAGTGTTCATATGACAATATGCAGTTCTGTTTACATGCTTTTAATCGATTATATCATATTGGTAATCAATTAAAACAGTGAAAAATACTTTTTATGCAAACCTTAATGCCTTAATGTCATACCAATTGATTTATGATTCCATATGACTTAATCATGAATTAATGAATGAATGTATGCATGATTTAATCAACCTATATGAGGAATAAGAGGTTATAACTTCTTGAACCAAGCTCTGAACAAAATACATATGCCATCAATTTGAGTGGGCATGTAAAATCAAAACTGTGATCATCCTAAACTTGATTCTTCATGATCTTCCTCAACTTGATTCTTCATCGTTTCTAACACAAAACACATTTCTTGAATCAAAGTCTTTCACTCTTCATGATGGTCCCCCTATATCTAACAATATCCCCTTGTTTGGCTTTGAACATGCCAAATTCTTGATTCATCATTTGTTGGACTTGAAGTTCTTTGAGGGAATCAAATAGAAGAGTTAAGCTTTTTCAAACCTGAAAATAATCACAGACTTTTTGCCAAGAACAAATGTTAAGATATCTGCTTGCTTTATTCACATTCTTTAACTTGTTTATGTGACTTAATTTGATCATTTGATTACTTAGTTCCCCCTTAATTTTTTAATCCATTCAATTATTGATTTGTGCAAAAAATGTGCAGAAAAATAGGGTAGAACAAAGTACAATGTAAAGCACAATCAATCAATTATTTCTCCCCCTATTTGGCTTATCAAAGTCAAAAAATTAAATAGCACAACGGATAACAAGTAGGAGAAATAGAAATAACTTCATTAATCAAGATGGAACTAGTACATTGCTTTTAAAAAAACAAAAAACACAGATAAAAGAGGAAATACAAGGCTTATAAACTAGAAAGTTTTAGAGTTATCAAACATCACAATTGCTTCAATACTCTCTAGTGTAAAGAATATGAATATCTCACACTTAACCAAGAGGGGGGTGAATTGGTTAAACATTGGTAAATTAAAAATTTCTTTAATCAAAATCAGAGTTCTTAGGATCTTTATCACTTTTAAAAAAACCAAGAAACCTTATTCAATCAAGTAGCTCAGCCCCAAGGAATTCAATGAATCAAAACTGACTTTGTTGGTCAAGCAATTTAATCAAGAACACAATGAATATAATAAGATAAGGGAAAGAGAATCAAATCACAAACAAATTTATACTGGTTCACTTCAACACTAGTAGCTACATCCAGTTTTCTTCCAACCAAGACTAGGTTAGAGTTTCACTATTATAATTTTCAGTTCCTACAATCAATTACAATGTCTCCCTTTATCAACCCTAGATAAAGAACAAAAATCTAAAACTCTATTAGATTCTAAGAGGTAAGAACCTGAGAACACTACTCAGTTCTTCCACCTAGAGGACCCCTTCTCTAGTTTCAAGCGAGAACCCAATTACAATAGCCAAATTACAAAGAAAATCCAAAACGAAAATTACAATCAGATGAAAGAGAGATACAACCTGATGATCCAATGATCCAATGCATAATGAAGTTACTAGATCAGGTTGAATGAATGTAAATCAAATAACACAGCTTTCCTTAATCTTGAAATGCCTTCAAGCTCCAAGAATGAGTCAAACACTCATGATTTAAGCACAAAGGAGCAAGAAACAATTGAACCCTTAGAAAACACTTTAGAATGCTCATAAGATAGTTTAAGCTCAGAAAATACGTACGGGTAATGTTCCACAAAGTTAGAAAAGCAATTGAGCCTCAGTCCTATTTATAACAAACTTTTGTAACTGCCTGTAATCAATTAAACGCGCCTAATAATCAATTTAAACGCTCATGTGATCGATTAAATAAACCTTGTAATCGATTAAAATGTTCTACATAGTTTCTGGGCATGAGCAACGAGTAAAATAATCGATTATTCCGTCCTATAATCGATTAAGATAGGAAACTCCAATATATCAAAATGCACTATGTAATCGATTACAAACTTTGGTAATCGATTAAAGCAGGAGTCTTTAAAAACTGAATGAACTATGTAATTGATTACGATATGTGGTAATCGATTAAACTAGAAAGACTTGTAAGCATTAACATACAGTGTAATCGATTACAAAATGTGGTAATCAATTAAAGCAGAAAGACGACTTTTCCAATAAAGCCTGTGTAATCGATTACAATACCTTGGTAATCGATTATTCCAGGTCAAGCAATTTAATCAAGAACACAATGAATATAATAAGATAAGGGAAAGAGAATCCAATCACAAACAAATTTATACTGGTTCACTTCAACACTAGTAGCTACATCCAGTTTTCTTCCAACCAAGACTAGGTTAGAGTTCCACTATTATAGTTTTCAGTTCTTACAATCAATTACAATGTCTCCCTTTATCAACCCTAGATAAAGAACAGAAATCTAAAACCCTATTAGATTCTAAGAGGTAAGAACCTGAGAACACTACTCAGTTCTTCCACCTAGAGAACCCCTTCTATAGTTTCAAGCAAGAACCCAATTACAATAGCCAAATTACAAAGAAAATCCAAAATGAAAATTACAATCAGATGAAAGAGAGAAACAACCTGATGATCCAATGATCCAATGCATAATGAAGTTACTAGATCAGGTTGAATGAATGTAAATCAAATAACACAGCTTTCCTTAATCTTGAAATGCCTTCAAGCTCCAAGAATGAGTCAAACACTCATGATTTAAGCACAAAGGAGCAAGAAACAATTGAACCCTTAGAAAACACTTTAGAATGCTCATAAGATAGTTTAAGCTCAGAAAATACGTACGGGTAATGTTCCACAAAGTTAGAAAAGCAACTGAGCCTCAGTCCTATTTATAACAAACTTTTGTAACTGCCTGTAATCAATTAAACGCGCCTAATAATCAATTTAAACGCTCATGTGATCGATTAAATAAACCTTGTAATCGATTAAAATGTTCTACATAGTTTCTGGGTATGAGCAACGAGTAAAATAATCGATTATTCCGTCCTATAATCGATTAAGATAGGAAACTCCAAAATATCAAAATGCACTATGTAATCGATTACAAACTTTGGTAATCGACTAAAGCAGGAGTCTTTAAAAACTGAATGAACTATGTAATTGATTACGATATGTGGTAATCGATTAAACTAGAAAGACTTGTAAGCATTAACATACAGTGTAATCGATTACAAAATGTGGTAATCAATTAAAGCAGAAAGACGACTTTTCCAATAAAGCCTGTGTAATCGATTACAATACCTTGGTAATCGATTATTCCAGCACTACTTAAAATCATATATAGCTATGTAATCGATTACTACCCATTAATAATCGATTAAAGTGTTCAACAAGGCAGTTTATATAAAAACAAAGGTCAAATAATCGATTATTCCGCTAGGTAATCGATTACATTGTTCTTGAAAGCTTTTCCAGAGTAGACTAAGAACAAAAAAATCGATTAAGTGAAGTAAGTAATCGATTAAACCAGCGGAAATGATATTTTTCCAAAAACCTTTGAATCAAATCAAAAACTTAATCAAATAACTAAAGCCTTGTGATTTTTATGAACCCAATTAATTTAATTATGGATTAATATGAATGCAATGCACTTGGATCATCAGAATTGCTTTTCTATTACACATTTCACACTAATTAATCTTCAAGGCATCCATTGCATGTTGAAAGCTCAAAACCAATGCTTAAATGTCAATTCCTTTTCATTCTTTAAGTAGCTCCCCCTGAACCCAACAATCTCCCCCTTTTTGGCTTTAAACATGCCAAATCTTTAATTGATTAACAGTTGAACTTGAAGTTAATTGATGAACCAAATTGGAAAAGCTTGAGCTTTGCAAACCTGAAAATTTTCCAATTCCTTTGCCAAGAACAAGTGTTAAAAGCATTTGTGATTCATTTAGCATTCATTTACAATTATTATTGATTTAATAGATTCATTTTAAGCACTTAGCTTCCCCTAAATTCCACAATCCATTCAAGTTAAATTTTGGGCACAATTTTGAACGAAAAACAGGGATGAACAAAGCATGTCCCAAAATCAATTATTCCTCCCCCTATTTGTCTTGTTAAAGACAAAAATGTAAAGTGCACAGCGGATAATTGAAAGAGAAACACAGTGGAAGTTTATATATTCATAGGGAAGCCATTACATAATGAAAATAAAACATAAAATACACAAACAAAAAACAGAGCATAAAAAACTAAACAATCATATGCCTAGAAGGTTTCAGATGCATCATCTTTGATATTGGCCTCTATGGTATCTAGCCTATCTCTTATTTCACCTGAGGTTACATTGGTTTCTGCCTTAAATTCTTGTTGCATTTGAAGCAAATTGTCCATCTTCTGCAACATACGAGATTCGAACTGAGAGTACAGAGGCTGATTTGGATCCATTCCTTCATCCTCAGAGTCTTCAAATTGAACACCAACAACAACAAGAGGAGGTTGAGGCATTGGTGGTTGGCCTTCCATCACCCATCCTTGTGGTGTCTTCATCATACCAAGCTTTGTAAGATGTTTTTCTTTGATGAGGTTGTTACTGGAGTTGGTGTGGTCCATAACCTCATTAGTTACATCAATGTTGAAGTGATCTATGAACCTAGAAACTAGAACAGGATAGGGAAAGGGATAGTTGACCAGCCTCTTAGATTTTAACATAATTTCTTCAAATATAAGAACCCAATTCATGGGAATAGAGTTCTTTAGACCATACACCAGTTGTAGGTCTTCATCAGTGGCTTGGGCATGATTGGTTGCCCTAGGGGTTAAGACATAGGTAATAATGTAATGGAGCAAGCTATCCTCAGGGGTCATTGGGCCAGTACCCAACCTATTCTTAATTTGCATATTAGGATCATGTAACATACCCCTATAGGTATCTAATTTGGTGTAACACTCAGGATCCTCATCAAACTTTCTTGCACCCTTACATATAACCCCAGCAACTGATTCCCAAACTTCATGGGTGATCTCCATAGTGACACCCTTGACTTTAGATTTCATGGTCCCATTCATGGAACCTTTGGCACAGGTATAGAATACCTTTACCAAATCAGGGTAAAAGGTACCCTTCATTTCTAGGAATCTCCTAAGACCTTGGGCATCTAGATAAGCAGGGAATTGAAATCCTTCCCTTCTGAACCAGTTTAGGTCTAGGTATTTGGGTGAACACACAGGTTTTGTGGCATTGAACTGAAGATAGTTCATTTTATCATACTCATTTAAGAGCCAAAGGTCAAGTCTGTTTGGAGGAGGAGGAGGAGGATTGGAAGATGATTCTCCTACCTTCCTTTTGGAGGTTCTAGCTGTTGATTCAAGTGAAGTTAAGTATCAAGAATGAAGATCAAGCTTCAAAGGTTTTGGACATTCAAACATGCACAAATGGAGATGCTCAAAGGGAAGCTTAAAGAATCAATTTGATCATATGTAAAAGGAAGTATATGATCTGATAATCAATTTGATCAATTTGATCATATGCACAAGATGGGAATCATCCCCAGGGACACTTGAACTCCCACGTGACTCACTTGGGATGGCAGACAGAAATACCATTTCTAAGCCACTTCCCACGCGACTCGCGTCGTTTTACCACGCGACTCGTGCCATTCATTCGGGCCTTCCACGCGACCCGCGTGGATCCCAAGTGACTCGCGTGGAGCCCCAGAGGAAACCATGATTTCTAGACCACTTGCCACGCGACTCGCGTGGATCTTCAAGTTAATCGCGTGGCATGGCAGAGCCATCTGCCCTATATCACACATATGGCGCGGGTCGCGCCACACCCCAAGTGGGTCGCGCCATATGCCAGAACAACCATAAACTTGCATTTTTAAGCATCTTTCAGAGGATTCTAAAGCATGATCATATTCCTTAACCCAAAAACTTAGATTCATGCTTAAACTAAGCTTAAACATATGCTTACGAATTCAAGCTATTACATTTGGCGCCATCGG
>PYAF01004629.1:38685-53089 GCA_007407185.1 Glycine tomentella
CATCTGTGATAGAGAAACACGTAGGAACTTCATTAGATTCATGTGGGTATATTGATCATGAGCTGAAGTTTTCTTCTTGCAATCAAGTTACAAGAAAAGCTGCATATCTGTGGTGATAATCTGCATACTCATCTGTTAATCATTCATATTCATTCAACAATGGATTATCAGGTGATATCTTTTCTTGGCTTTTGATTGTAAACAATTTCTTTGTAAATTGGTAAAAGTATTTCTGTTGTAATTAGTTTCTTGCAAGCTAAGAGATAGGGTTTCTCTAAGATTCACCTGGGTAGGGTTCTCAGGGTGAAGGGTTTGTCTCTAAGAATCTAATAGGGTTTTAGATTTCTGAATTTCTTCTAGGGTTGAAGGAAAGAGACTTGTAATATTGCTTGTAAAGATTTTATTGCAATAGTGAAACTCCTCTCTAGTGTTGAGTTGGAGAACTGGATGTAGCCTCAGTGTTTGAGGTGAACCAATATAAAAATTTGTGAGTTCTCTCTATTCTTCCAGTTCAATTTCGTATTACTTTGTTTGTGAATCAATATCATTGCTCAGATTTGTAATACTCTGTTTTCTGATGCTCATAAAAAGGGAAGATTGATTGAAAACTGATTTTGATATTGAGATTTGTTTTGTCTTTGAAAATTGGGTTAAATGTGATAAAGATCCTGTGGTTTATAAATCTGATGTAAAATTTTAATTGGACAAGTTTTCAACCAATTCACCCCCCCTCTTGGTTGTTTGAAGTGTTCCTTTGTTTTTCACTAGCATGTTTAGGGGTAGACATTTTAGGATAAGTTTTAAACACACAGACACAGGAAAAAAACACAAAAATATAGCAGAGAGAGAAGAGATAATGGTGCAAAGTTTTCCATGGATGCAAGACTCTATTTACAGACCAAATTGAGGCTCCTAACGTCCTAATTTTCAAAAAATATAGCTGTCAGAGGAAGTTAAGGCACTGCAGTGATCAAAGATTCGAATTTGATCTGGTTGGGCAGTTACATTTCCAGAGAAAAAACTGTCAGAAACGCATTAACAGACTAAATATATGCAATACACCATTTGTGCATTAGAGCTAGATCGTAGAAGACTTACAAAGTACTTATAGATTACTTAACTCATGGACAATTGCAACTCATCTTCGGAGCAAGAAAAGAATAGTAATGGGGAAAGATATTTATGATATTAATTTTTCTACACTTGATCTAGTTGCTTATGTTGTTTGTGTATTAGTATAATTAGATTATTTATTTTTTCTAACATTTGGTATTACAATCCGTTTTTACCTCTGTCTTGCTTTTGTTTGACACTCATATTTTTAAAATATTGTTTTATTAAAATATAGGTATTTTATTTGAACATTTTAATTATTAAGAAATCTTGAATCATATGGAAAATTGAATATAAAGTGTAAAAATTTCAGGTCTGAAAATTCAAAGTCTTCCATGAACAATTTCATTTAAAAAGCTTCAAGTTCAACTATTGGTCAATCAAGAATTTTGCATGTTTAAAGCCAAAAAGGGGGAGATTGTTTATTACAGGGGGAGCTTCATGAAAATTGGAAGTCTTTGGTACAAGATTTGTTTTGAGCTTCCAACATGCTTGAAGACTTGGAATTTTATGTAAAAGGAAAGCAATATGATTGATCCATGCATTAATTCATTCATTCATTGATTTAACTAAGTATCTTTCATGAAAATCAAACTAAGATTTTAACAAACAACTAAGGTTTTAATCTGAATCAAAGGTTTTTGGAAAAATGGTTTTTATACTGACTTAATCGATTACATTAAAGGTATAATCGATTATTTTGTTTTGTTTTCACATACACTGCCTTGATGAACACTTTAATCGACTACCAATAGGTAGTAATCGATTACATAGCTATACATGACTTCAAGCAGTGCTAGAAGAATCAATTACCAAGGAATAGTAATTGATTACACAGGCTAAAGTTGAGAAAGCCATCTTCCTGTCTTAATCGATTACCAAATTCAGTAATCGATTACACTATATGTAAATGCACATATGATTTGCCACATTAATTGATTACCACATATTGTAATCGATTACATAGTGCATTTTGTTTTATAAAGCTTCCTGGTTGAATTGATTACCAGAATCCATAATCGATTACACAATGTATTTTGATATTTTGAAGCTTCCTGTCATAATCGATTACAAGACGGAATAATCAATTATTTTGTTCGTTGCTCATGTCCAGAAATTGTGTTGAACACTTTAATCAATTACCAGATTGATTTAATCGATTACATGAGTGAAATAATCGATTATATGGCACGTTTAATCGATTACTGATAGTTCAAAAGTTTGTTATAAATACAACCTTGGCTCAGCTTGTTTTGTAACTTGATCAATTCGTATTTTGAGCACACACAAGCTTTCTAAACACGTTCTAAGTGATTTTTCTGGGTTCTGTGAGTTCTTGCTTCCACTAAAACATTCATGGGTTTTTGAGTGATTCTTTAAAGCAAGAAGTTTCTTTCAAAGGTTAAGGAAGAAGATGTTCTGAGATTGTTTTTCATCTAAATTGTTCATTCATGTGCATGTCATTCACTGGATCATCAGGTTGTTTCTTTCCTTAACTCATTGGTTGTAATTTTGTTACAAATTTTGTTGTTTTTGGCTATTGTAATGGATTTCTTAAAGCTTGGGACTAGAGAAGGGTTCTCTAGCTTAAAGATCATAGTAGTGTTTTCTGGATCTTTCTCCTTAGAAGTCTAATAGATTTTTGGATTTCTGTTCTTTATCTAGGGTTGATAAAGGGGAAATTCTTGTAAAAGCTTGTAAGAATATTTTATAATAGTGGAACTCTAATTCAGTGTGAATTAGAAGAAATTGGATGTAGCTTCATGATTTGAAGTGAACCAGTATAAATTGCTTGTGTTCTTATTTCTATATCTCTATTCTCATCGTATTCATTGTCTTTAATTTTTTGAATCATATTCATTGTTCAACAAGTTCTATTTTGATCTTTTGAATTCTTGGACTGAGCTATTTGATTGAGTAAAATGTTTCTTGGTTTTAAAAGTGATAAAGATCCTGAAACTCTGATTTGAATTTGATTTTAAAATACCAAGGTTCAACCAATTCACCCTCCTCTTGGTTGTTGTGAAGTATTCCTATTATTTTCAGTACATGCCACTTGCTGGGAAGTTCTTTGATTTCATGGCACTACAAGAAACAATCCTTTGTAGCCTTATCTACTACTGAAGCTGAATATGTTTCTGCTGGAAGCTGTGAAAATAATAGGAATACTTCACAACAACCAAGAGGGGGGTGAATTGGTTGAACCTTGGTATTTTAAAATCAAATTCAAATAAGAGTTTCATGATCTTTGTAACGCCTCCTTTTTCCTCTCTCGTGTTTGATTGATTTTAGATGAAATCTCATTTTCGCTTTGCATTAGAATCATCTTAGTTATAAATTTTATGAAAATTCTTTTCGCTTTGCTTGCAAATTCTACTAGTCGTCTATATCATAAACGAATTCTCTCTCCACGGTTTAATTATAATAATAAAGTACAGTCCAGCAATACAGTCCAAAGTATAGTTCATCATACAGTCTCAAATACATGACAACATAAAATACAACTAATCTAAATCTAGTACAACTCATCAATACATCTTCATCATCTTCTCTTCATAGTCATCCAATGCTTTACTGTTTCTCTACTCGCCCAAATGAATTGGGGTCATTATAGGTGTCAACCACAGACACAAAATAGGTAAAGTTTATGATAAACATAGTTTGAATCAAATAATACATATACACAGATAATTATCATATCATGCACAACATAAGATGCATCATCAAATCACACAACAAATACAACACCAATAATCATACCACATGCTCACTCTGTAATGCATGGTCATCTTATTTATATGATGCACGACTCTCTCATCATCTTTTCATCAAATGGCCATAGTCAAGATAGCTTAACACCTCGCGAGTTGGATCGATCAGTTAGGATAGGTCCGTGTTGCAATAGGACTCACACCCACTCTACATGTGATCATCATGGGTAGGTGATCTCCCCACGGCCACTATCCCCCAGCTCATCACCTTAGAATGTTCTTTCTCAACTCTAGCTATCTGACAAACCTCCTTCTGAGGGAACAACTTCACGGATTAACCCCTGCCGAGCATATGCACATGACAACTCTATGAAACTCATCAACATGTAATATCAAGTCCCATGTCAGTGGCCTACCAGAATTTATCCGATCCGTCAGGGTACCACAGTGTTTTCTAGGTTCTCACTTACACGAACACTTTCATGCTTAGTGATTCCGTACTGCAAGAGCACCCCCTAGCTCAGGAACAGCTCATCTGAACGCATGGGTTTCATCCTGATAACCAACTGACATACAACTTTTTATGATACCCATGAGATGGTTTCATTTACAACAACTCATTCATTTCATCACATCTTTTCTCATCACTTTTCAACATCAACATAATACACAACTCAACTCATTTCTTATACATCACAATTCATACAACACTCAAAGTTCATCAAGATTCACGAATCATCAAGCAACACATGAACTCTATAAGATTTGATAGAAACACTCAACAACACATGTCTAAAAACATTTCTTTCAACATTACAACACTTAAACCATCTTTGTTTCTTTGAATCATTTTATCAAACACATGATAGGCAAACTTTATTTCATAAAAGGCTTGAAAGAAAAACTATATTTAACTCCTTAATCTTCGTAGAGTCCAATATAATAGACATGCTTCCAACCAATTTCCAGCATCAAATTATATATACTTAAGGAAATATAGGAGAATTTTGGCCAACATCAAATTTGTCGCAACATATTCTATTAGACAACTATAATTTTAAACAACTATATATTTTTTTAAAGATAGCCATACTACCTCTACTTTTTGGTCATTTTTCAATTTTCTTCCGTTAAATTAGATTCAAGTTATTTATTCAATACTCATTTATTAAATTAAAACCAAGTTACTTAGTCAAATAACCATTCAAGTAACTATCTTGAGTTCTTTGAGGTAATTCATCAAACAACTAGTATACAAGGCTTACTTTCTTATGAAACCAACTAGAATTCTTAACATAATTCATATTCAAACTTGAGTTTTCATAAACTTCCCCATACCTTACTTTCTCCTTTAAAATTGAATAGCCTTGCTCCTAGGATCCCTTGGTCTTCACGTGAGAAATTAAGGTTGGAAGGCCTTGGTTTTGCTTTGAGTGAAAGGTGAATTGGAAAGGAATAAAGTGGAAGTGCTTTAGGATGGAAGTTTGCACGTTGAAGCCTTTCTTAGGGCAGCCAAGTTTCGGTTATTTACCGCTTTATATAGGATGGGAGAGCTTGCTTCCACTACAAAAATCTTCTAGGTCATTATAACTTTGCTTTCCATTAGGCTTTTCCTTATTGGCTACTTATTTTCCTTCCTCCAAGTGTCCAAGTTCTACACCATTCTCCATCCTTCCTCATGTGCACGTTGGCTTCTTGGCTTGTAGGGAAATCCATACTTGCCTCCTTGATTTACGTGGAATAGCTTGCTTGTGCTACAAAATCTTCCTAAGTCATCATTACTCACTTTCCACTAGGTTTCACCTCATTGGCTAGGCATTTTGCACCCTCCAAGTGTCCTAGTTCCTGAGTTTTCTATATTCTTCTCCATTTATCTCCATTTGCACGTGGAGTTCAAGGCTTGTAGGTCAAGTCTTCAATTGCTTTCTTATGTGGATTGCTAGCTTAGTCACAAAATCTCTTCCAAAGCCCGTTTTATTAGAATACTCATTCTGGATTTATTAACTGTTGGATCTCTTTACAATTTTAAGGGTAAACTACTATCCCATATATCTAACTTTTGACCGTTGGGATTTTTGAAATAATACCTACAACTGTCTACGTGTCCAAAGGAGTCGAGAGGAAGTTTTCTTCAAAAAAATCTTCTTAATTCATTATTACCTTAATTTACAATTGGACCAATGGCATGTATCCTAGCTTTCCCATCAACCAAGTGTCCCTTATCTAGATAATTTTACATCATTCTCATTTCCTTTCAAGTTGCACGTTGGATTCTAGGCTTGGGGTGCAAGTCTCATTTGCTTTCTTGCCTTTTAGGTTATTAGTTAGATAGCTTAATCTCAATTCTTATTGGTCCATCTTGCCTTGAATTATTAAAATTACTAAACTAACTTATTAGGAAGGTCTATTTCTCTTATAATTAAGAGAAATTTCTATAGATTGTATCTCTCCTTTTTCCTAGGCTTTTCGGATGCTTAAGTTAGCCTAGATTGAGCTCTTTGCCAACATATCTACCAAAATTCCTAAAAATGCTAATTTATGATTTCTTGTCATCCACTATTTTAATAATTTATTATCTAAAGGCATTTTATCCACTTTCCAGGTTTCCACAAAGTTTCTAAAGTTATCTGGTCAGTTTTGACCTAAAGGGTATTTTGGTAATTTCACCACTCACCCTAGGGGTATAATTGTGTTTTCTAAAAATGTTCAGGGTATCTCTGTAATTGTCACTCTAAGGGTATTCTGGTCATTTCCAAAACATCCAAGGGTATTTATAAAATTTCCTCTTTAAAATATCTTGCTAAAATTCCTAGGGGTAATTTGGTCATTTTTGAAATGTCCAGGGGTATTTTTGTCATTTTCCCTAAATCCTTTTATACTATCTTTAATTAACATTTTACCCAAGTATTTCGAACATACACCATCAATTGACTGTAGTTCTTAAAATTTTGGGGTGTTACAATCTTTATCACTTTTAAAACCAAGAAACCAACTTAATCAAATAGCTCAGTCCAAGAATTCAATAGATCAAAACTGAACTTGTTGAACAATGAATGTGATTCAAAGAATTAAAGATCAATGAATAAGGTGAGAATAGAGATATAGAAATAAGAACACAAGCAATTTATACTGGTTCACTTCAACACATGAAGCTACATCCAGTTTATTCCAATTCACACTGAATTAGAGTTCCACTATTATAAAATATTCTTACAAGCTTTTACAAGAATCTCACCTTTATCAACCCCAGATAAAGAACAGAAATCTAAAACCATATTAGACTTCTAAGGAGAAAGATCCATAGAACACTACTCTGATCTTTAAGCTAGAGAACCCTTCTCTAGTCCCAAGCTAGAAGAACCCAATTACAATAGCCAATTAGAACAAAATTTGTAAACAGAATTACAATCAATGAGTTCAGGAAAGAAAAAACCTGATGATCCAGTGAACGACATGCATATGAATGAACAATTTAGGTTGAAAGATAAAAACAAACTCAGAACGTTCTTCTTCCTTAACCTTTGAAAGAGACTTGTTGCTTTAAAGAATCACTCAAAAACCCATGAATGTTTTAGTTGAAGCAAGAACTCATAGAACCCGAAAAATCACTTTGGAAGTGTTTAGAAAGCTTGTGTATGCTCAGAATACGAATTAATCAAGTTACAAAACAAGCTGAGCCATGGTTCTATTTATAACAAACTTTTGTAACTGTCAGTAATCAATTAAACGCTCCATATAATCGATTATTTAACTCATGTAATCGATTAAATCAACCTTATAATCGATTAAAGTGTTCAACAAAGTTTCTGAACATGAGAAACGAGCAAAATAATCGATTATTCTATCTTGTAATCCATTAAAGACATGAAGCTTCAAAACATCAAAAATAACTATGTAATCGATTACGAACTTTGGTAATCGATTAAGGCAGGAAGCTTTAAAAAATAGATTGAACTAAGTAATCGATTAAGATATGTGGTAATCGATTAAAGCAGCAAATCTTGTAAGCATTTACATACAGTGTAATCGATTACTAAATTTGGTAATCGATTAAGACAGAAAGATGGCTTTTTCATTTAAGCCTGTGTAATCGATTACAACACTTTGGTAATTGATTCTTCCAGCACTGCTTAAAATCATATATAGTTGTGTTATCGATTACTACCTATTAATAATCGATTAAAGTGTTCATCAAGGCAGTTTATATGAAAACAAAGGTCAATTAATCGATTATTCCAATAGGTAATCGATTACATTGTTCTTGAAAGCTTTTCCAGAATAGTCTAAGAACAAAATAATCGATTATACCTTTATGGTAATCGATTAAATCAGTACAAAAACCATTTTTCCAAAAACCTTTGATTCAAATCAAAAACTTGGTCATTTTACTAAAGCCTTATGATTTTTATGAATCAAATTAATTGAATTATTGAATGATATGAATGCAATACACTTGGATCACCAGAATTGCTTTTCTCTTCACATTTAACACACATCAATCTTCACAGCATCCAATGCATGTTGAAAGCTCAAAACCAAAGCTTGATTCCTTTTTATTCTTCAAATAGCTCCCCCTGTAACCAACAATCTCCCCCTTTTTGGCTTTAAACATGACAAATCTTTAGTTGATTAACAGTTAGGCTTGAAGTTAATTGTTGAACCAAATTGGAAAACCTTGAGCTTTACAAACCTGAAAATTTTCATTTTCTTTGCCAAGAACAAGTGTTAAAAGCATCTGTGATTCATGTGGCATTCATTTACAAGTATTGTGGGTATAATAGATTCATTTTAAACACTTAGCTCCCCCCTAAATTCCATAATCCATTCAAATCAAAATTTGGGCAAAACTTGAAACATAAAACAGGGGTAAACAGAGTAGTATGCAGAGCATGTCAAAAAACAATCATTTCTCCCCCTATTTGGCAAATTGGTTAATTGAAATAGAAATATAATGGAAGTTTTATATATCCATAGGGAGCCATTACATAATGAGATTAAAACATAAAAACAACAAATAAAAACAGAGCATAAAAAACTTAAAGAAACATAGGCCTAAAATTCTATAGATGCATCATCTTTGATGTTGGCCTCTATTGTATCTAGCCTATCCCTTATTTCACCTAATGATACATTAGTTTCAGTCTTGAATTCTTGTTGCATGTGCAGTAGGTTATTTATTTTCTGCAACATAAGAGATTCAAATTGTGAATACAATGGCTGAGTTGCATCCACTCCTTCATCTTCAGAGTCTTCCACTTGATCACCAGCAACAGCAGGAGGAGGAGGCACTTGTGGTTAACCTGCTGATAAGTGCCACATTTTAGTAAAAATAGGATTCAAATATAGCACTTATCCGTTATAACGACTTCCTTTTATTTTCGTATTTAACCTATTACGTTTTTAATTTACGGAAAAAAAAATTTCTTCATAATTCGTTCTCGTAAAAATAATATACGAAGCAAGCTATTTAATCTATTACATTCGTAAATTTATCAAAATACATAGTCCAAACATAATTTAATATAACAGTCCAAGTACAGTCCCAAGTATTTTGTCACAAAATAAGATACAGACAACATCGTACAAAATACAGATCAACATAAAATCTCATTCACAGCATACAATTCATCCAACTTCTTCATTTATTCTTCCTCAATGTTTTCCATAGCTTACTGTTCCTCTGCTCACCCAAATAAATTGGGGTCATCACAGTGTCAACCACAGACACAAAATAGGCTAAGTCATGATAAACATGGTTAGATAAACAACAAATTTATAGTAAAATAAAATAACAATCATAAAACATATACATGATGAATGATGCATGATTTCTTTGTTATCATGATGCATGACTGAGATCTCAGATTACTAGTAAGGGGTACCAAAATTAAGATAGTTCCACCCACTCCAGTGGAACACACATCCACTCTGAGGTATTAAACGGTACCTTAATCAAGATAGTTCTTCCCACTCTAGTGGAACAGTCCCACCCACTCTAGTGAGACACACCTCCACTCCGAGGTATTTATGCAAATGAAATATGTAATGGCTTGCTTTTGTTTTTCTTTTACTCTTTATCATTATTTTATTTCTCAAATTTTCATAACTTGGCACTATACGCTTTTAATCACCCATCATGATTAATTCAATATAAAAGATATAAGTGCACCATTATTTCTTAAGGATGCATCACATAAATCTTTAATAATATACTCCATATACATTCCACAACTTTCAATAGAACATCTTAAACAATATAACATACAACCTTAGTACAAATCAAAATTCAACATCAAGTAAGTAACACATCAAGTAAGTAACAAAATACATACAACCTTAATAAAGCAAGTATGCATAGTCACAAAATATAAATAATTAGATTTCCTAGTTACTTTCTTACTAGACTAGATTCAAGTTAATTATTCCTTAAGTCATTTAAGGTTACTTATCCAAATCATCATTTATGTACTCTTTTATTTCTTTGAAGCCTTTTTACAAGCACATGGTATACAAAACTTAAGGCTTATAGAAATAAATGACAACCTAGCTTAAGTCTTATAGAAATAGATGGTAACATAACATAATCAATATCTAAGCCATGTGTATCACAATATTTCCCATACCTTTGCTTCCTTTTTGAAATTTTTGAACAACTTTCTTCCAAAACTCCCTAGCTTCCACGTGAACTACTCAAGGTGTGTGGGCCTTTGTTTTGCTTTTTAATTCAAAGTGAAAGGGATGTAGGCTGAAAATGAGATGCTATTCGTGAACTAACATCCATTTTGGTCCCCACCATCTTTTTTATATGCTAGGTTAATTAACTTTAAGTGGAAAATATCTCAAGACTCATAATTGTCTAGCTTTCTAGTTGGTTCCTTCTCATTGGTCCTTGTTTTCCTATCCTATAAGTGTCCTAAATCAAGATTTTTCTACACCATTCTCCTGTTCCCTAGCTTTGTACGTGAAATGGACAACCTTAGTGTCTTGCCTTTTGCAACACCCTAGACGTGTTATCATCAATAATATCATAGTCGCGCTATCAGCATTATATAAAAGCGATGCGGAAGCGATAGAATCGATTTTCTTGATTTCATTATGCATGGAATATAAAACCACATCATAACACATATCAAACAAGCCCCTGTTGATCCAGATGTAACAGAAAATAACAACATCCACATAGGCAGATATACAAAACTAAAAAAATAAAACAATCAGGAGGAACCTCATACTATACATACAACAACAGGGTCTGTCCATATACATAACAGATACTAGACCACATCTGTGGTTATACAACATAAATATGTACAGAATAATGGGTGTACACACACCCTACTCCTACACCGGGAAAAATACAAGACAGAGATAAAAGAAGAACTCTTCTAGTCTTCATCTGCAACCCATGACCACTCCAGCACACTCTACTAGGGCCTCCTGCCCGGTGGTAGCTCCTCTTCTCTAGAAGCACCTGAAAACCACAACCCACAATAGGGGTGAGATAAACATCTCAGTAAACTCATGGTTCTAGGAGATCCTCTCTTACCCTGGTTCACCCCCAAGTACAGACACATAAACAAATCATAACAAAGCCTCGGACATCATCCTGGCTATCACACATTCCCAACTATCTGGGTACTAACTGGATGCTATTAGCATCAGAGGTATCCCACCTCATACTGGCTCTCAAGCCATCTCAAACTCGTCTCACAGAGATACCTTAACATAAGTGTCAACCACTGGACACTTTCCATATCAGAGAGGCACCGCCTCATCACTAAAACAAGCATTGCCTGAGTCATCTACTCAAGACTTGAAGAATCCAGATATGGCTCATCTAAGAGGCCCTAGGCTCTCAT
The DNA here is from genome assembly GCA_007407185.1 of Glycine tomentella. NCBI lineage: Eukaryota > Viridiplantae > Streptophyta > Magnoliopsida > Fabales > Fabaceae > Glycine > Glycine tomentella. The sequence goes on from PYAF01004629.1 coordinate 50,369, forward strand.
CCCCTCGGGAAGCTCTCTCTTAGAGATACAACATATCTGTCTACTGCCTGGCCTCTCCAGGACTTTCACAACACATGCCTGAGAGAGACTATCCACACAGGGAGCTCTCATCCCTCAGGACTTTCAGTCCTCTGCCTGTGAGAGACTATCCACACTGGGAGCTCTCATCCCACAGGACTTCCCATCAACTGCCTGAGAGAAACTATCCTCACAGGGAGCTCTCATCCCTCAGGACTTTCCACTGCCTGGGAGAGACTATCCACACAGGGAGCTTTCAATCCCCCAGGACTACTCATCAGCTGCCTGAGAGAGACTATCCTCATCGGGAGCTCTCAATCCCTCAGGACTTTCCAGTCAGATACCTGAGAGAGACTATCCACACACAGGGATCTCTCAATCCCTCGGGATCTCTAATCACCTGCCTGAGAGAGACTATCCACACAGGGAGCTCTCATCCTTCAGGACTTTCCAGAAACTGGCCTGAGGATAACCACTTAGGACTTTCATCATCACTACCGAAGGAGGAACATCCATACAGGGCAATCCATCCTTAGGACTTTAGGCGGAGAGCAGTGGCACCTCCCAAGGAGTATTAGCCATTCCAAGGGAGTCCTCAAACTCTTCCTCTGGCTATGGAACCTCATCTAGCCCGATACTATTCCAGTATCCTATAAATTCCAGCACTGACCATCTCATGGTCTTTATCTCATAAAGAGTCACAGAACACTCTCACAGTGTTCATCAATCCAGAGGCCCAAGGCCACACACCTAAAGCCACAGGTGCCAAAACACCCTTACACTATCTCAGTGTCTATCCTAGGGTTCATCATTTCAGCCCAGCACACACTAGGCCATCAAATATATATATATATATATATATATATATTCATACTTCTGGAACGGTCTGAGTTTCACTCAAAATACCGTTCATCTAGCCTCTCAGGCTCCAAACACATATAATCAACAATAACAGGCCACATGGGCCTTTCTCTCCACAGCATGCACATAAACATATATATATATATATATCAAACATGGCATGCAACCATCACCCACTTGGGTGGCAAACAAGAGAAAGGGAATAATTCCTAGAACTATGGCCTGCGTCTCTGACACCCACAGTGTCAAGCCCTAACAAGGCACACAACCGTATATCACAGACCATTCAAGCAGATAACATGAACAAGCTCATCAAGCAGTCCTCAACTGCCTCTGGGAAAGGAACCTCAGTCCTTTCCATCAACCCAAGTTATCTAACTTAAGGTTCATCAGGCTCATCCACTGCAAGCCTTTCCATAGACCCTCAGTGGTCTATCTCAACTCAACCATGGCCTCAGAGTCCCCACAGACTCAACACCAGCCATTAACAATAAGCATCACAGCTCTCACAACCCAAATACTCAAGGTTTCCATAGGGCTTGGACGGTTTATCTCACAAGACACCATTTTCATGGCCTCACAGGCACCACAAGCCCATCAACATGGCTCTTGCATGTCTCAAATCAAGTGACTCAGTCTAAGTCACACATGCACAACCTCGAGCAAAAACCAAAGTTCGCCAAATCACAAACTAAAAGCTAATCCTTCCTCCTCTCATCATTCTAAACACATCTCTCAACTGGACCCAGAGCTAATTCTAGTTCTATCACAGATGGGTCACTATTCACCCAAAACCCCAAATCTTAAAACAACCAAGGAATCTCGAGTTTCTTACCTCTATGGCGACATAAAGGACATCTAAGACACTCCTCCAAGCCTGGGTGTCTGCGGGTAGCTACCAATCCTCTCCAAACTCGAGTTCTTCAACTTCTCATGAGAATGGGGTTTCTCAAAGCATGGGGTTTTTGGTGAAATGGAGGAAGGATTCTAGCTCACAAGTGATTTCCAGGAGGTTTGATGGGTTTAGGAAGTGTTTAGGGTCACAAAGCAAGGTTAAGGGAGCTTGGGAACCTCTCTCATGGCTGCTGGCGTCCAGAGGAAGAAGAAAAAGGTTTTCTTCTTCTGAAAATCGCGACAGCCCTTATATACTAGGCCTGTCCGAGGTCTGGCGCGATCCACGCCAGACCTGACGCTACCCGAGCCAGAATGGCGGTGGGTCTGGTGCCCCCAGTGCCATCCCCGCGCCTCCAGCGTCAGTTTCTAGAACCTCTGGCGCCATCAGTGCCAACCCCGCGCCATCAGCGCCACAATCCTAACCTAGTTGGCGCCCCCAGTGTAACACCCCAAAATTTAAGAAATTACAGACAATCATTAAGAGTAAAATATTGATGACTAGAAAAATTCAGGGCAAAATGACAAGAATGCCCCTGAATAATTTTGGAAATGACGTTTATGTCCCTAGGGCGAAAATGACAAATTCGCCCTGAACAATTCTAGAAATGACCAATATATCCCTAGGAGAAATTACCAAAACATCCTTGGACAATTTTAGAAATGACAGATAGGTCCTGAGGCACCAAAACACCAAAATACCCCTAGATATTTTATTAATGACCAAATTGTCCCTGAGGCATGAAAAGACTAAAATACCCTTGGATATTTTTGAAAGTGACCAAATTGTCCTTGGATAATTTCACAAATGACATTTAGGTCCCAAGGGTAAAAGACCAAAATGCCCCTGAACAATTGCCCAAATGACCAACATATCCTTATAACTCTGGTTAGGTCAGATAGACTTAGTAGTGCCCTAGAAACCTGATACCAACGTAGAATGATCTTAAA
>PYAF01004630.1:2359-16171 GCA_007407185.1 Glycine tomentella
TTGGTTACAACTCTCTCTTTATTTTACTGCATTTACTTCTTTTAATTTCTGCCCTTATTCAAACATTCAACCACTCAACAACAATTCTTTAAAACATTTTCTTTTTCTTTTCCAATTGCTTAGACTGCTAATTACTGTGATTTCACACCAATCCCTGTGGAGACGATACTTACTTACCCACTTTATTACTTGAAACGAGCGGTGCACTTGCCGTGTCGCAACAACCAACAAAGTCACGAAAACAGCAAGAATTCAAGGAATTGGAATGGAGTTTTCATATTTTGAAAGTTGCAGAATGTTTTTTACCTTTGGAGAACTTTTAAGAACTGAACTTGAAGAAGAATTCCACAAGGATTAGGCTCAACATATCACTTGTTGTATGGTTGCACCCACAACCATTAAATTTTCCCAAATCTTCCTTAATCTTCAAGCAACTTCAAGAACACATAGGCTTCAACACTTTCATGAATTGCATGGGCTGGAAGCTTTAATGGACAACAATGGAAGGTGGAGAAAGGTTAGGGATGAAGATTGAATGACATCATGGAAAAGCTTTCTAATAAGCCTAGGAATAATCGCCACAATAGCATGAAGCCATTGATAAGAAACAAGAGGTTCTTGCACAAGTACTTGAGAGAAACTCTCACAACAATTTTCAGAATTGTATTCAATGAATTAAAATTGTTTACAACAATTTTTGGGCAGCCATTTATAGGTCACGAAATTACAAGCAAATGTAAGGGAAATGCAAATTAAAATGGAGCTTTAAAATGCAACAAATGGAGCCTAAATGCAAGCTTCCCTAAGGTGACCTTGGTTGTCCTAATTTCATGAAATGATGCAGTATTTTAAGGCTTAAGGTGCAGTTTTTGGCCTCTAAGTGTAGCCAACACTTCACACACAAGTGCACTTACAAAGCTTTACACTAATGCACTAAAAGCCTTTTTATTACAACTAATTTTGCCACTAACAAATGATGGAATTTATTGAATTAAATTCAACTTTAGAATAGAAAATCCAGCCCTTGTTGTCCTTGAGTTGATGTGCTTCTTCTTGCTTGTCCAAGTTAGCTTGGATGTGGTCTTCAAGTGTTAGAGTCCTAGCTCTTGTCATTGGTCCTTTAAAGCTCACCAAAAGAAGTGTTTCAAGCTCTCCTTCTAGACCTTTAGCTTGCAATGGACCTCCATCAATGTTTATGTAGTTTGTTGGGAATCACTAAAGACATTATTACTTCAAAAGCTCATTGTAAGGACCCTCATTGTGGCGCGGGTGGCGCCAGATCCCACGCTGATAGCGCTGGGATCCTTCAGCAGAAAACCCTGTTAAGGGTGTGGCGCGGATGGCGCCAGACTCTCTGGAATGTGGCGCCAGGGGCGCCAGGGTCACGCTGGCAGTGCGAGATTCTCTAGAGGTCCACGCCTGGAGCGCCAGAGTTGGCGTAGGGGCGCCAACTGAGTGTGGACTATGGCGCGGGTCGCGCGGGGTTTGGCGCGGATCGCGCCACAGGTTCGACTTGTCCACGTTGTTGGCGTGGGAGCGACGCTGATGGCGCCACAGTTCCGTACCTGGCGCAGATCGCGCAGGAAGGTCGGTGCAGACTTTATTAAAGGGGGGTCGCGTTTTGGAGGGGAAGAAAATGGTTTTCTTCTTCCTCAAGGCCTCCAGCAGCCATGGGAGAGCTTCCCAAGCTCCTATGACCTTGCCTTATGACCCTAAACATTTCCTTAACCCTTTTCTCCCCTTAGAAACCAAGCATGAGCGAGAATCCTTCCTCCATATTCATTGAAACCCCAGAGAAACTCCTTCTCTGAGAAAGGATGAAGAGAACTCAAGTTTGGGCTAGGAATGGCGGTGTCTTAGCTGCACCAAGGCTAAAGAGAGCAGCCCAGAGGCCTTCCTCATCGGTTCTGAGGTAAGAAACTTGAGTTTCTCCGATTGTTTTAGGGATTGGGGGGTTTTGATGAATAGTGACCCATCTGTGATAGAGCTAGAATTAGCTCTGGGTCCAGTGGAGAGATGTGTTTAGAATGATGTGAGGAGGAAGGATTAGCTTTCAGTTTGTGATTTGGTGACTGTTGGTTTTGGCTCTAGGTTGTGCATGTGTGACTTGGACTGAGTCACTTGATTTGAGACATGCAAGAGCCAAAATGACGGGCTTGAGGTGCCTGAGTGGCCATGGAGACGGTGTCTTGTCATATATACCGTCCAAGCCCTGTGGAAACCCTGAGTTTTTGGGTGGTATGAGCTGGGACGCTCATTGTGAATGGCTGGTGTTGAGTCTGTGGGGACTCTGAGGCCATGTTGATTTGAGATGGACCATTGAGGGTCTATGAAAAGGCTTGTAGAGGATGAGTCTTATGAACCTTAGGTAGATGACCTGGGTTGATGGGAAGGACTGTGGTTCCTTTCCTTGGGGCAGTTGTGGACTGCCTGATGAGCTTGTTCATGTTTACCTGCTTGAATGGTCTGTGATGTGTGTTTGTGTGCCTTGGTAGGGCTTGACACCGTGGGTGTCAGAGGAGCAGACCATCAGTCAAAGCTAGAGCTGTGAGGCACGGCTTGCCAGGTAAGCTCATCGTTCTGGGGATTATTTTCCCTTTCTCTTGTTTGCCACCCAAGTGGGGTAAAGGTTGCATGCCATGTTTGAATTATATATATATATATATATATATATGTGTGTATATGTATATGCATGCAGTTGAGAGGAAGGCCAATGTGGCCTTTATTGTTGAATCTATGTGTTGTAAGCCTGATGGGCTATATGAACGATACTTGGAGTGAAACTAAGACCGTTCCAAGATTATGAATATATGATGAACCCTAGGTTAGACACTGAGACAGTGTGAGGGTATTGAGACACCTGATGTAGCAGGTGTGAGTGGCCGTGGGCCTTTGATGGATGAACATTATGAGGTGTTCAGTGACTCTGATGGAATGCAGACCATGTGATGGTCTGTGATGGAATCTATAGGATACTAGCATAGTATCGGGCTAGCTAAGGTTCCCTAGCCAGAGGAAGGGTTTGAGGACTCCCTAGAATAGCTGAGATTCCTTGGGAGGTGCCACTGCTCTCCACCAAAGTCCTAAGGATGGATTGCCCTATAGGGATGTTCCTTCTTAGGCAGTGATGTTGAAAAGTCCTGGATGTGATTGCCCTGTAAAGGAGGTTCTTTCCCAGGCCAGTGTATGTGGAAGTCCTGGAGGTGATTGCCCTATATGGATGTTCTTGCCCAGGCATGCGTTATGAAAGTCCTGGAGAGACCAGGCAGTAGACAGATATGTTATATCTCTAAGAGAGGGCTTCCCGAGGGGATGAGAGCCTAGGGCCTCTTAGATGAGCCATATCTGGATGAGCAAAGTCCTGAGTGAGAGTCCTCAGGCATTGTTTACATGGTTTCAGGAGGCGGTGCCTCTCTGGTGTTGAGAAGTGTCCAGGGGGTGACACTTATGATATGGTACCTTTGTGAGATGAGTTTCAGATGGCTGTGAAAGCCAGGACGAGGTGTAATACCTTTGATGCTGAGAGCATCCGGTTATAAAACCCAGATGGTTGGGATGTATGATAGCCAGGATGATAGCCTAGGCTTTGTTGTGTTTGTGCTTGGTAGTGAACCAGGGTCAGGGAGGATCTCCCAGAACCCTGAGTTTACTGAGACGTTTGTCTCACCCTGTGTGGGGTTTGTGGTTTTCAGGTGCTTCTTCTAGAGGAGAGGAGCAACCTTAGGGAGGAGGCCCTAGTGGAGCTGACAGGCTGGAGAGAGGGCTGCAGTAGAAGACCAAAGCAGAGCTTCTGGAGTTGAAGCTGGTCTTAGTTTCTCTGTACAGGGGGCAGGGTGTGTGAACACCCATTGTACTGTACATATTTTGATGTATAACCACTGATGTGTGGTTTTGTGTTTGGATTGTATGTGTATGTACAGACCCTGATATATATATATATATATATATATTTGAGTTTATGTTTCCTCCTGACTTTCTTTGTTTGGTTTTATATCTGCCTATGTTTTATGTTGAGTTAACTGGATCAACAAGGGCTTATGTATGATGTTATATCGTGTGTTTTATATTCCATGCATAATGTAATCAAGAAAAACAATTCTATCGCTTCCGCACCGCGTTTAGATAACGCTGATAGCGCGCTCTGATATTATTAATGATAACACGCCCGGTTGTTACACTCATCGGTTGCCATAGGTGCCGATGATGTTGACGACAATGACTAGGGAGTTTGCGTCACAAAGGATGTTAAAGAAAGAGCAATGGCTAGGTTTATGTTCGATGGAGGGACGAATTTGACAAGTGGAAAATGTAACACCCCAAAATTTCCATAATTATAGCCAAAGCATTATATGAATTATTCTTGCATAATTATTGATGCACATATTAGGATTTGATATCAATTAGAGATATTACGGAAATATTTGAAGAGAAATGACCATATTACCCTTTCCGTAAATTAGAAATGACAGAAATGTCCTTGAGGTCAAAATGATGACAATGCCCTTGGATATTTTGAAAATTACAAAACTGCCCTTAGATATTTTAGAAAGATATTTTAGAATGGAAACTTACATAAATGCCCTTGAATATTTTGGAAAGGACAAGAACACCCTTAGATATTTTGAATAGATATTTTATGATGGAAATACATAATACTCTTAAATAACATATAGTTTGTGACAGGAAACTATAAGTGGAATTAGGTTTTTTAAACATCCAATGATATAAAAGGAAGAAAGCTTAGGTGTGAAGAGTATGTGAACAACCATGTAGAAAGGAGGAGAATATTCATCAAAGCCACTTGCAAAAGTGAAGCTATGTAATGAATACAAGTGTTAGGACACTTGTAAGGCACATGATGAAGATTTTTCCTCTAACATTTATGTGAAGCTTGGAGAATAATAGTGAAGCTTCATGATTTTGCCAACTCAAAGGGACACTTGGAAGGAGATTAAGAGAAGGCTTCATGAAATTGAACAAGTGTCAAAACACTTGTATGGTGTAGATTTAGTTTAAGTAGATTTTTCTTAAAAAGCAAAAAATCTTATTTTGTCTTGTTTGGCAGAACACGTGGACAGTTATAGGCATTATTTCAAAAATCCCAACGGTCAAAAGTTATATATGTGAGATAGGAGTATGCCTTTAAAATTTTAAGGAAATCCAACGGTTAACGAATCCAGAACCAATATTGTACTAAAACAGGTTTTGGGATAAATTTAAGAATGAAGGAAAAACACAAAATCTTCCCATTCCTCGAAAATTGGTGAAAATTGCACTCCAAGCCAAGCTACCATACTTATACTATCAAGAAGGAGGAAGAAATAGTGAGAATATTCAAGGATAAAGACACTTGGTTGGTAGAAAAGCTTGAACACTTGCCATTGGTCCATTTGGAAAATTAGTCAACATAACTTTAAGATATTTTCCTAACAAGCAAACAAATAAGGATGCCTCCACAAAGCTTGAAACCAACGTGCAAATAAGGAACAAAGGAGAATGCTATAGAATTTTCAAAAGCAAAAGCAAAAGCAAGACCAACAAGCTTATATAAAAGAGGGAGGGGACCGAAATTGAAGGCTGGTCCAAAGGAAGCTACGTGCATAAACATCCCACTTCCATCACTTCCCAAATATTCCATCTTTGTTACCTTTTGCTTAACACAAAGGCCTACACCCTTGGAAACCTCACGTGAAGCACTAGGAGAACTAGGAGCAAGGCTAGCAAATTTTAAAGGAGAAAGCAAGGTATGGGAAGTTTATGATAAATAGAGTTTGAATATTAAGATTCTTGTTGGTTTCTACAAAGAACTAGCCTTGCATACTAGGTGTTTGAGTAAATACCTCAAAGAGATAAAGATTTTTAAATAAAATGATTATTTGAATAAGTGATTTGATTTTGGTTTAATGAATGCTTGGTTGAATAAATAACTTGAAACTAGCTTAATGGGTAAATGCTAAGTGACTTAAATCTATATGTGTTATGACTATTTTTAAGAAAATAGTTTATTAAAATCATGGAAAGTTTTATTAAAGTTTAGATGTTGTGTTAAATGTTTTACTAAAGTTTAAGTGTTTTAAGTGTTCTATAAATCTTTGAGCTTATCCATTTTATGTTGAAAGCATGCTTATCATATTGAACTTTATAAAGATTAACGTTAACTATAGTTTAAGTATAGCTTTCTTTAAAGTATTCTATAAAACAAAGCTTGTACACCATGTGTTTGATAAACTGTTTGAGTGTGTTCTATTCATGTATTGCTAAGTGTTTTATGAAGTTCACGTGTTGTTGGAAATTTATATGAATTGTTATGAAATCTATGTATTGCTGAGTGTTTCTATAAATCTTTATACATGAATGATATGTTGAGCTGAGTTCTGTGCTGGATTTATGTTAAATGGTTAGTAAAGCATATGAGATATAAATTGGAGATTAATACTAAAGAGTAAATATGAGATAAAAGAGAGTCATACATGCATGTTTCATATGCATATGGCTGGCGGGGGCTAGTCCGTGTTATTTACCTCAAGAGGAGGTGTGTCAGATAGCTAAACTGAGTCCACGTATTCAGACAAGAGGAGTCTGAGCTGGGGGATAGTTGAGACAGTGAGGATCACACCACCATGATGATCACATGGATGGAGGTGACCTTCCTATCGTGACACTGGGCTACCCTGACTGAATGGTTAAGTTCGTTCCACTAAGAGAGGGTGGGGCTATCTTGACTATGGTACCATTTGAGAAGATGATGAGAGAGTCATGTGTAAAATATGGGAACACTTCACACTTAACCAAGAGGGGGGGTGAATTGGTTAGTCTTGGTAATTTAAAACTTTTTGAGTAATCAAAATCAGAGTTTTTGCCCTTTTGGATCTTTATCACAAATACAATCAAGAATCTTTATCCAAGATCAACCCAAGACTTGTAATGCTTCAAGAAATAAGATGTAAAACAGAATTCACAAAGAAAATAATCAAACATGCAGAATATGAATGAACACACAAGGTTTATACTGGTTCACCTCAACCACTATGAGGCTACATCCAGTTTTTTTCTACTCAACACTAGAGTAGAGTTCCACTATTGCAAATAATATTCTTACAAGCAAATACAAGCTTCTCTTTATCAACCCTAGATAAAGTTCAGAAGTCTAAAAACCCTATTAGACCCTTAGAAGCCACACCCACACTGAGAACACTACTCAGCTGTCCTTAGAGAAACACTATCTCTAATCTTGCAAGAAACCCACTTACAATAGAACTTGAAAAACAAAGATTCAACAGAAAGTTTACAACCACAAAGAGTAAGGAAAGAATTCACCTGATGATCCAAGAATGATATGCATAAGGATGAAAATACTAGGTTGAATGCAGAAACAATATGCAGAACAAGCCTTTCCTTAAACTTTGAGAAGAATTGCCTTACTTCACTAAATCCTAATGACCCATATGAGAATCAATGGAAGCAAGAGCCTAAGAACCCAGAAGAAAGCCTTTGTGAATGCTTAGAAAGCTTTTAGAATGCTCAGTGTTCGAAAATTCAAGTTCTACTTCATTCTAATAATCAGTAAAGGCATGGGTTCTATTTATACTAAATTCTATAACTGAAATAATCGATTAAAAGTGCTCCAGTAATCGATTGTTTAACATATGTAATTGATTACACACGCTCTTGTAATCGATTAAACCGTTCATAGCAAGTTCTGGGTTACAACAACGGGTCATTTAATTGATTATCCCGACGTGTAATCGATTACTCCATAAGTCCTCTAAAATCAGTTTGCACTGAGTAATCGAGTACAATAATCGGTAATCGATTAAAGCGGACTAAGTAAAAATCATGTTTGAGTAAGGTAATCGATTACAACAAATAGTAATCGATTAAGACAAACTAAGTGCAAAACGTGAAATGAATTAAGTAATCGATTACAATGAATGGTAATCGATTAAGGCAGTGTGACCACTTTTTTTAAATATGCATGTAATCGATTACGGATTAGTGGTAATCGATTAATCCAGTCACTCAGCCAGATCATATGTATACTAAGTTTGAAATAATCGATTAACCCGATGGGGTAATCGATTAAATTATTCTTGATATTTTTCCAGAAAGCTCGAAGAACAATATAATCGATTCTTTGTGTATATTAATCGATTAAACCAAGTTAAGGCTATTTTTCCAAAAAACACTTAGCTTCTTTTAAGATTCAAAACAATTACTTAATGCCTTTGTGATATAATGCTAAGATGAATATGAATGGTATGCATGCAAGGACTTGGATCAACAGAAAGCTTTCTTTCCTTTTACATTTAATCACAATCTTCATCTTCAAGCCTTCAAGCATGTTGAAAGTCAAAACACTTCCAAGTCTTCAAGTTGCATCAATCTTCAAGTAGCTCCCCCTCAAATCAACATCATGCATCATTTGAATAGAGATTTATACATCATCCATGCATCTTATTTTATGAATGATATTATGACCATCTGTGTGTATATTCCTTTATTATGACCATCTGTGTATATATTCTTTTATTCAAACTATGTTTGTCATGAACTTACCCGATTTTGTGTCTGTGGTTGACATCTGCGATGACCTCAATTTATTTGGGCGAGCAGAGGAACAGTAAAGCAGAGGATGATTGTGAAGAAGAGATGATGAAGATATTTTGATGAATTGTATTTTGGACGTGTAACTTGAACTAGACTTTAGATCTATCTGTATATTCTTTTGGATTGCATTATGGACTGTATTATAGATTAAAGATGATGAATACCGTTCGTATGAATTATTCTAAGCAAAGAGAAAAAGAATTTTCCGTGAAATTTATAACCAAGATAATTCTAACGAAAGTGGAAAAGAAATTTCATTCAAAATCAATAAAATACAAGATAGTAAAACGAGGTGTTACAGAAAACAAGTGTTGGGGAAGAGGGGAAAGTTGAGAGGATGATGGATTAAGGTTCCAAGGAAAGACGATGGTGAATTTGTATGGAATTCTGGAGCAATGGCTTATTTTTTTTGTTTTAATTAATTTTGACTTAATTTAACTAAAATTAAACAATAATCATGTTTATATTTTAATAAACTCATTTTAAACATCACAAGTCATATAAATAGACGGTCAACGTCAATAACATAACAAGATCAACACATAAATTAATGGAGGGACTAAAATTGGAGAGTTTGAAAACTAAGGGATCAAATGTTATAATAAAATGTCAGAGGGACTAAAATCATGAATTTGGGAGAAGAAAGGACCCAAATTGCAAATTAGTTTTTTTTTTTTATATAATATACATGTTTAGGTTATGTCTTATTCTCATGCTAATAGGTGGGTATCTTGCATTTCCATGAGAATGAAAGTTATTTTCTACATTAACTACCTATCTCTACTTCTTTCTTTATATTTCTTATTTCACCTTTATTTTTATTTATTTATTTTTTCTAAAATTGCATATGACATCCGAACATATTCATAGGAATAATATTACTAGACATAATATTTTTAGGAATATGATTCTCAAAAATACAATTTTATATCTTGAAACAAATGCCTCATAGTATATATAAATAAGTGGATGTCACATTTTTAACATTAAGTATTAAGTATATGACTTAAATAACATTTTTTCTCTGGATAATATATAGTTTTTTTGTTTTGGTCTTCTAAAGATTTGTTTACTTTCGTTTTCATTTTATGTTTTTACTTTTTAACTACAAAGTTATTAATTACTTCATGGGGTGTTTGTTAGGAAATAAACTTTTAGTTTCATGAGAATGTTAGATTGAGAATATTTGTGTTCCATGTTTGATATCAATTTTAAAAAATAACATTATTGGGAAAGAAGGTTTCTCAAGAATGTTTTTTTTTTTTTTTTATCTAGTTTTCCATGAAAACCTTCCTATGATAATAGGTGAGAATCTTACTTTTTTGAGTTAAAATTTTCTTTTACTATAATAAAAATATCATATAACTCTTATTAGATTAATTATTATGGTATATTATTAAAAAATTGATAAAAAAATCACCTAACTCTTTGATTTTTGGAAAACTTATCTATATACACCCAAAAATATTTATGAGCAACCAAACGTGTTTTATTCATTTGAATCATAATTTCCATGATTTATGATTATAGATATAAAAAACTTCTCGTCTATCAGACATCTCCTATGTTTAATATGTTTCCTATTTCAAAGATTTGTAAAAAAAAGTTAATTTAATTCTTTGGTGTACAAATGTTTGAAAATATTTTGTAATTAAGAAGTAAAAACAATAAATAAAAATAAAGTAACCAAACTCTTATGAATCTTATAGGTTTTTTTTAAGAGGAACTCTTATTTCGTACAATAGTCTATATTTTGTGTTTTATTTTGAATCCTAATTAATGTTAAGTGACACATGATTTATAGAAATTGAAAAATAGGCTTGGCATTTACTAAATAACATATATTAAAATGAAAATCATCCAACATAAAATGGACTTGCATAAAAAAATTATAATTAACATTATGCATTAAAATGAAAAAATAAAATCCAAAGAGTTGAGATTCCATTGCGCTCACATGAGTGAGAACGATCTATTTAGTGGGAAAAATCCATGTTTAATTCCCACATTATGCAAAATTGCCTTGGACTAACGACAGTCACATACCGCTAATGTTATTAGTCTCTGACCTAATAGATTGAGAACATTCATGGTCTTTGACCTAGGACAAAAAAAATGGTTAAAAATTAAAAACATTATATAGGAAATTTTTTAGGAGGATACTATAGAAAATAATCAAAATTTATTTATAATACCAAATGCTAACCATTAGGACATTAGTTAAAAGGAAATAAAAGGAGATTTTTTTTTTCTTAAATGTGCAAAATTGTATTATTCATAAATTTTTTATGCTCAAATTACATTCTTTAGTTTCTTAATCAATGTTATTACCAAAATTCAATAATAATATAATCTTAAGTAATAAGTATATTTATTTTTATTTAAAATTTTATACTATATTAAAAAAATGACTTAAATATTTTCATACTTGTATATCATTTAATGAACTTATACTAACTTGTAAATACCAAAAGTAAAAATTTGAAAATATCAGTTAATAAAATAAAAAATATTTTTTAGATAATAAAATGAAAATGAAATATATTATTATTTGTTAGTCTATTATCTATTAGAGTCAAGGGGGATTTATAACAACTCAACCACCCTTGCTAAACCAACTAAACTAATCTCTTACAAAATGAAATATATTATAGGTTAAATTACTTGTTAGGTTCTCTAAGTTATTTTTAATATTCAATTAAGTCATCTAATTATTAAGTGATTTATTTAGGTCCTCTAATTGTTTAAAATAGTTCAATTGGATCTTTTTCGTTAATTAATTGTTAACATTAATAATGCAATGTAACGTGATATTCTTAATTCAAGTTGCTTATATTAATATAGTTAATCAATAACTACCATGTAGATGTAGATGGTATGTTAATGATGTTTATATTTAATTGATGAAAATAATTCAATTGAACTATTTTAAATAATTAAAGGATCCAATTGAACCATTTAATAATTCAAGGATTTAATGAAACATTAAAAATAAATTAGACTACCTAAACAATAATTTAACCTATATTAAGTATAAAAACATTTAAAAGAAAAATTAAATATTGCACCAAGAGTTAACATTACTCGGAAGAGAGTGGAGTATGGACGTGTGTTAGTTGGTTAATGAGGAGTCCTCATTTTTCTTCATCTGCATAGGAACCCTAATCCCTTCGGAATCGGAAAGAAGAAGAATCATCAATGGAGGGAGTGCTGTCCTCGAACGAGCAACAGAGCATGGTCTCTTCCTTCCTGGAGGTCGCTCAGGGCCAGACCGCCGAGACTGCGCGCCAGTTCCTCCAGGTTTCATCACTCTCTCCTAAATTCCCAAATTAGGGCCACTCTTGTGATTTCGAATTAGGTTATTATTGTCGTTTTGAACAGATCTACGAAATAATGTTGTTGTTGTTGTGATTGATGGTGTGACAGGCCACAAGTTGGAAGCTTGAGGAGGCTCTTCAGCTGTTTCTGATAGGGAGTGAAGGTGGAGCGGTGCCGTTGCCGTTGCCGGTGCCGCCGCCTCCGTTGTTGCACACTCCGCCTTTGGAAAATGTCGATTCCTGGACCGATCAACAGCCTTTGAGGTAGTACCATGACTCTGATGCACTAACTCAGTAATTGTTTGTTCTGTGTGTTGTTGCTTTTTAACTTGCACTCGTTGTTTTAGTGAACCGAGGAAGGACGCAGCGGCTGCAAGTGAAAGTATTGGCCTCAATGATGCGGAAGAAGTGCGCCCCAATTTTTATGAAATACAAGATGCTCACTAAATAATAAAAATAAGAAACTAATCCAAACTTCTACAACCCCTGATATTCAAAGAATATCAGTACATTCTCTTATAGATCCCTCCCTTGCCTGTAATAAGGGAAACTCTCTACGACGACGCAATGCTGTATGGGTATGTTTTGCTTTTCCTCATTTCTTTCTTTGCTTTGTTGGAGCTGCATATTATTTGGTGTTTTTGTCGTTATTTGGATTGCGTATTTGCATAACAAGCAAGCCGTTTCTCACTCTTTGTCTGTGTGTGCTGTTGTAAACTGTGAAATAAAGTCAGATGAAAAAAAGATTAATTGTTGTGACTAGGTTGGTAGTCTTGTTATCTATATATACCTGGAAGGATTCAACTCTGTTTGAGTGGTCTGTATGTTAATGCTTGATGGCGACCCACTAAGAAGCATAATGCATTGATGCTGACAATTTATTTATGGAATATAAAATCTATTATATAGGGTCAATGGTGTTTTTATTCCCTGAAGAATTTTTAGCTTTTGGTCTTTGTCTCTAACTTTTAAAACCAACAGTTTTTGTCCACGTAATTTTGAAAATACCCAAACATTAGCACTTAAAGTTAACTTTTCCCCTACACAGGCACTAAAGTTTGGGTATTTCAAAAAATATAGGGACTAAAACCAATGTTTTAAAAGTCGAGGACTAAAACCAAAATTTGGAAATTCTTCAAGGACTCAAAACGCCATTGACCCTATCATGTAATTAGCAGAACTATTAGATTGTGATAGAAACTGGACCAGAAAGATAGATGAAAGAGAGAATTTTTATTGAAAAGAAAGCAATTACGACAGCTACAATGTGATTTCGAGGATTACAACCTCCTATCTCTGTTTTTCCTCTTTATTTCTCAGCCACCCACCTGCTATTTATTTCTAATTCTAACCCTCACAATTAGTTATAACTACTAACAATCAGTTATAACTAATTGACTAACTGTTATTTACTAATTGACCTTCCTATTATACACTTTTCCCCACCTCCTACTCCTATCAATACCCTCCCCTTTAATATGGACCTTGTCCCCAAGGTCCAGGTGAGAAAAAAACAGCCCGTATTTTTCAGCAAGGGTCTCCTTCATCTTCTTCCATTAATCATCAATTTGAACTGTTTGTTTTTACACACGAGTAGGATGATATTTCTCATCACATGTAAAACATTATCCCTTCCTCATTTTCTCATTCACTTCCGCGGGTGACAAATTATGGAAGGTTCTTCTACCTTTTTGTAACACCCCGTAGGCCTCCGACGTGTTATCATTAATAATATCAGATTAGCGTATAAAATATCAATTAATTAGTTCAGCGGAAACATAGGATCGTTTTCTTGATACATTATGTATGGAATCACACAACAGAACCATAAAATCACGCCCCTGCTGATCCAGTTTATCAAAATCAACATAATAAGACAGATAACAAA
>PYAF01004630.1:20796-32788 GCA_007407185.1 Glycine tomentella
AGAAAAGGGTATTAAAAAATTAAATATAAAAATATATATTGGTTTGATTTTTATTCATCAAGTATTAATTAAATGTGTTGAGATTCACAGTGAGATATCTGAATTTATTATTGTAATAGATAGGGTTTATAGGCACATATCTGATTTAGGGGAAATTGAATATTCTCTAATCATGTGTATTTAATTCAATAAAGCCTATATAAACTGTTTTCCGTGGTGCATTTAGACGCATGGTTTTTGCTCAATATGCCTTTGTTTTCTCCTATTTTAAAAATGGTATTAGAGCTCGCCAGAACGATGGCACGTACGAAAGGGGGTGAATCGGGGATGGACACGATTTGCTAAAAACATTTATCTTTGGGGACAGTGTTCCACCGAGCAAGCAGGGTTCTTAAGGTGCCTCTGTTAGGCTCTAGATATCGACCACACTGTCTTTTATAGCCATTCACCTCAAGGATGTATCTATCTCATTGTTTACGTAGATGACATTGTCATTACAGGCAGTGATCAACATGCTATTATCAGCTTGAAATAGTATCTCTCACGCCAATTCCAAACTAAAGACCTTTGTAAGCTTCGATATTTCCTAGGTATCAAAGTTGCTGAATCCAAGAATGGTTTAGTAATATCTCAGAGGAAGGATGCCCTTGACATCCTGGAAGAGATTGGCCTATTGAATGCCAAGCTAGTGGAGATGTCTATGGATCCTAGCATCAAGTTACTACCCAATCAAGGGGAGCCCTTATTGGATCCTGGGAGATACAGGAGGTTAGTTGGAAAGTTGAACTACGTCATGATCACTTGCCCAAATATTACCTTTGCAGTGAGGGTGGTAAGACAGTTCTTAAACTCTCCCTGCCAGGATCACTGGGTGAAATACATTAAGAATGCTCCTGGCAAAGGCCTTATTTATGAAGATAAGGGACATGCTCGGGTAGTTGGATACTCAGATGCTGACTGGGTTGGTTCATCCAGAGATAGGCAATCCATATTTGGGTATTGTGTGCTGATTGGAGGTAACTTGCTATCTTGGAAAAGCAAGAAGCAAAACATTGTAGCCAGATCAAGTGCTGAAACAAAATACAAGGCCATGACTTTAGTGACTTGTGAGCTTATAGGGCTGAAGCAATTCCTCAGAGAGCTTAAGTTTAAAGAAGCTACGCCGATGACACTTATATGTGACAATCAAGCTGCTCTGCATATTGCCTCTAATCCAGTCTTCCATTAGAGGACCAAACATATTGAGGTTGATTTCCATTCTATTAGAGAAAAGATTGAATCAAGAGACATTACCACTAGTTTCATCAGTTCTAGTGACCTGTTGGCTAATATCTTCACTAAGTCTCTAAGGGGACCAAGAATTGATTATATTTGTAACAAGCTGGGCACATATGTCATGTATGCTCAAGTTTAGGTGGAGTGTTGAGAATCAAAGTGAGATATTCTGAATTTATTGTAATAAATGGCGTTTATAGGCATATATTTGATTTAGGGGAAACTGAACATTCTCTAATCATGTGTAATTAATTCAATAAAGCCTATATAAATTGTTTTCCATGGTGCATTCAACCACACGGTTTTTGCTCAATATGCCTTTGTTTTCTCGTATTTTTATAAAAATGATCCCTTAGATTTGTAAATTAAAGAGGATGGATCACTAACCATGCATAAAATTAAATGGATGGGTTGGATCCAATCCATTGTTTATCTTTTTTGTAATGGATGGATTGGATGGATTTTCTTGTGGATGGATTGGATGGATGGTGATAAATAGATTGTTTTGCTATTCTTAGTTGTGGGGCGTGGTCGATGTTAGGATTCAATTACTAGGTGTGGTACTTGAGTCCCACAGTGAAAGTAGGCTAAGTGTCACTTTCGGTCCTGTATGTTTTAGTGTTTTTTTGTTTTGGCACATTAAATTTTAAAAGTCTCATTTTGATCCTTTATGTTTTTGAAAGGTTTCCTTTTGGTCCTTTTTCAATTTTAAGTTAGCAACCTTAGTGTTCCCTTAATTTTTAAATTTTTAAATAATTAATTTAAAATAGTGGAGGCTAAAAACCGTCACTATCTTTATTTTATTTTAAAAGAATAAAAAGTAACAGCATGGCCCCTTCACAAACTCAATCGAGCATCTCTTCTATTGCTTCCCAAACCCAACAACAACCTGTTCATTTTTTGGCACCATTATCCCAAATCACTCTCTCCCTCATTCTCTAACACTTGCCTCCTCTGGCAGACACCATCACATGGCCCCATCACTCACCCCTACTACTTATCACCTACACCCCCGGAAACTCAATCCCCTTCACAATCGCCGAATCCAATGCTGACTTCAACACCCTCTCTTCAAACCTCTCAAAAGTCAACATCCACTGCCAAAACCTAATACCCCACTTAACCATTTCCCGCGAAGAAGATTCTGTCTTAGTGCTTCAACTCACCCTATTCCCAAACCAAGGGTTTTTGATATGAATAACAACACACCACACAGCCCTTGATGGAAAGTCTTCAACTTTGTTCATGAAACCATGGGTACATATTTGTTCTCACCTCAATGCCGCGTTTGAAGAACCATTATCATTACCGAAGCATCTAACAATTTGATAGAGTTGTTATTGTTAGATTTCATCTTTAAACCAATTGGCATTAAGTGAAGTTGTCCAATACATATATAAGCTGCACCTCGAGAGTTGAGGTAGACGATGTGGGACTTCCTAACACCCCTTCCCCTCCACAGATGCCTGCCAAAACAGACGAGCCTACTAGAATAGGCAATTGACCAAGAGGGGCTATAGGCTCTGATACCATATTAGATTTCATCTTAAAACTAATTGGGATTAAGTGAAGTTGTCCAACAGATATATAAGCTACACCCCGAGTGTTGAGGCAGGTGATGTGGGACTTCCTAATAGTTATAAGAGAACCTTTGGGGATTGGTGAAATCTACGTAGACTTGTGGTTGAACTATGGTGGAGCTACCAATGACTGAAGCTTAAACGTGTGGGAGAACCTTAGCGGAAATTGAACCGATTTGGTTATGGGTAAAATAACATCAGCTATACATTTTTATTACCTTTCAAATGGATATCAATGTAAAATGTGTTATTTAACATCAATTAAACATATAACTGATGTTGAAAAGTTCAACAAAATTACAAAATTGGCACTGCGTTTTTGTTTACAGTGGTTTATAAGTTTTAAAATAAAATAAAGATAGTGTTGGTTTTTAGCTACCACTATTTTAAATTAATTATTTCAAAGTTTAGAAGTTAACAGAATACTAATCTTAATGAAAAAATTGAGAAAAGGACCCACACGAAACCTTTCCAAAAGATAAAGGACAGAATGAGACTTTTAAACCTTAATGTACCAAAACAAAAAAACAGAAGTGACATTTAGCCTTGAAAGTATGGGATTCTATTGTAGGGTTTAGAAGGTCATGGGCTCTCTCACTGCAATGGCTAAGCTTCTATTGTGTGGTTCTCCTAAGGTTCTTATCACAGTACCATTTCTTTATCTGTTTTAAGGAAATCTAGTGGTCTATCTTTGCTGTAAGGAGCTAGTCTCCATATTTTGTTATATAAGGCCCACAGATTATGTATAGTGTATATACACTTGACAGTATCCAGCTGCTAGGTTTTACTGGTACCCCAAGATTTTGCTATATACAAAATTGTTTTATTCAAAATCATGTGTGAGTAGTGATATTAGATGCTGGGAATAAATTTAGGCTTTTATCATTATAGATTGGCTTCTATCATTTTCTGGATTTATGGGCTTACATGCTTGACCTTGTATTTATATCTTGGAAATAAACAAAAATTAAGCTTATAATATAAGCTGTTTGTATCAAGCTCTTGTTTTCTCTATTCTTGAACTTATGTAAAAAGAGAGAAAATCATTCATTAAGCTCTTGTTTGCATCTGTTTTTGCACTTCTTCTCTTGTCCAACCAAAGTCAGTCCAACCTCCATATTTTACTGGTTTATGCATTCACTTTGTAGTTTGTTTCTACCTAAAAGTCCATACACAAGTCATTCTACTACTTCTCGGCCAAGTATAATGTATGATTTTTATGCTCATCAGAAAAGGTGTTCCAACCTCTCATCCTAATAGTTATCAGTTGCTTATCTTATTAATGCCTGGATATCCACTGTTTCTGTCTTTCTGAACTCTTAAGGTTGTCGATTACTTGTAGCTCAATTGGTACTGACCCAACTGATGCTACTGTTGTGGAATTCTGCATGATTTTGCTTGCTGCACCTTGGCTCGAGTATCACCCAATCGAACAGAGTTAACCCTGAAGATGAAAACCAGACTGACCCAACATTTTCCCATTCTGTTCCAAACATTGAGTTGTTCTGTAGTTGTCCTAAAACCACCTGTTTGCTGTGCATTGGGGGGAAGATTCTTCATTGTAATGATGGAATGCATGAATTCTAATAAGATATAGATTTTTGCTGTTTTGCATATATGAGGAATGCTTGAATTTCCACTTCTATTTTATTTTTGTTGGTCTGTAAATAGTACAAGTTGATGCCTTAATCTCATTTTGATTTCAATCATTTCCATCTGCATAGTTTATGTTGTTTGCATAGAAGTTATAGCTCCCTCTAGCTGGGTAGTACATATATTTTGAAATATAATCATAAAAGTGGTTGTGACTAATATTTGGTTTTTGTATGCAGGCGAAAGATGCTGCTTCCGTGCAGAACAAATGGTTGTTGGTGAACATACAATCTACCAAGGAATTCAGCTCGCATATGGTATTATATTCTTGGTGCTCAATTTATGTTTCTCTTGATCTGTTTCAGCATTAGCTCTTCTAATATATTGTTTGCTTTGTGAAGCTTAACCGGGATACATGGGCCAATGAAGCCGTTTCTCAGACTATTAGTACAAACTGCATATTCTGGCAGGTCAGTTTCCTACTCTGTTGACTGGAACACTGGTGGTTAAGTTATTTTCTATTTTCAAAATGTTTCTTAGCATGGTAGCGTATAGCAGAGTACATATAATTGCAGAATTGGTCACTTTCTTAAAAAAAAAGTTTGTAGATATTATTTTGACTCAATACTCAAAATGATATTTGTAACGATCCAAGGTTAAGCTTAAGTTTGTCTTACTCATAATTTTTTTTATAAAAGAATAAATTCATTCAGATTTGAAAATAATTACAAAGTTTGAAGGATTACGATCTTTGGACTTCTAAGTGGGCTTATGTCAGATTACATTTTCTAGAGTGTTTAGTTACAGCTTTTGTGTATATCTTATATCAGTCTTCCTGTTAACTGTTTCAATTAGATTTATTGTAACTGAAAACTCTCTTTTCTTCCTAACTCTTAACTAACTTTTGTCACTGCATCTTGCTTACTCCATACTCTTGATCTATAATATTTACTAGCTGTTAGATATCACAACGGTATTATATATCTGGCACTTCCTCTTGGCAGGAATCATTAGGTTGTTACTTTATGGGATCCAGTGGTTCATTAGATTTTGAATCCAAGGGCCTGGATGATTTAAACATTGATTTCTTTGATTTTGGAGCATACGTTACATAGTTGTTCTTTTGCATCCTACTATAAATCTTATTTCCAAGCTTTGTTTAGTGGTTTCTCAAGGGACTGAGTGTGAGGCATTTTCTTTGACCAGGGATTGGGAGGGAATAAAAGAGTCTGTTTGTTTGCTTAGTAGTGTATGCTGTTGTAGGTTTAATAAGAGAGGTTTGAGTCTTGGCAATTTGGCTTGCATAAATATTGCTTTATGTGGTAAATGACAATGGCTTTTGCCCTGTGGCAGCTATTCTAATTCCTCAGCATTTTGAATGCTTTAGTAGGTGCTGCTTCACTTGGGTTTTTTTGTGATATTTTCATAAGTATTTGTTGCTGTTATTAAACATGTTCATTTATAGTATATTTATTATGTAATTTTCTGTTGTCGGTTTACTTTTTTTTGCAAATAGGTATATGATGATACAACTGAAGGCAGAAAAGTCTGCACTTATTACAGACTGGATTCAATTCCTGTTGTACTTGTTATTGATCCCATCACTGGCCAAAAGATGCGCTCATGGATTGGAATGGTTCAACCTGAAAGCTTATTGGAAGTATGCAATACAATTTTTTAACTTACTATGATGGAAACTTTTTTCTTGGGGAGTTGAAACATTATTCATATGTAAATCCTGAACTTGGTTTGTTTAACAATACTTGCTGATTTGAAGAGTCTTGTGCTTTACTTTAGGGTCTACTAGCATTCCTTGATGCAGGGCCTAAGGATCATCATATTACCTTGTCTCACAAGCGTCCTAGAGGAAGTTCTAGCCCACTAAAATCTAAAGGTATGTTGCTAGTATCTATCTATATTCCAGGAGTTTGTTCAGTGTTAGATGACTTGATATTTAATGTGTCTATTGTTATATTTACTTGTTTACTTCTATTTTATTTATTTTTATCAACACTCCATATATTGGATGGACCTTACCCACCTCTCTTAATCCACTTCTGGACATTCTTTATTTCTTGAGTTTTCCTGCTTTTACTTCCTGACAAATCTATACCTGCCATTTTGTTATGACCCTTCACATAGGATTGAGTCATGGGCCCAGTCACAGAATGATCCTTCTTGCCATCTTGGTGAAAGCAAGAAGCAAACTTGTCCTTAGCAGAGTCCCTCCTAGACTAAAAATTTCAGAAGATTATTTCTCATTCATAATATTCTGATCAAAGTAGTCAATTGCCTCCAAGGGTGGAGCCATTGCGTGCATTTTTTGCAGCCAAAATTGTCATGTAATCTTGAATAATTAGTATCTGAAATCTGGGATTTTGATAAGTAGATCTTATAGATAGGAAAAGATTAAAAAACAAAATAAATAAACTAAAATAAATCAAGATTTAAACAAAGAGATATGCTAATCCTAATTAGTGATAACATATCGTTGGTTTGAATGGAACTAAGCTTGGATCCTTTAAGCATGGTCTCCGGATTGAGTCTTGTGGATAAGAAAAAACATGGTTGGAAGGAGAGACTCCACCAAAGGTTCTAATCCTAATGATAAAAATCATCTTTGTCGAATTGCCATCATCATGATCTGTTTGTATGTCAGCCTTGGTAGAATCAGATGAGAATAAAGAGGAGGATGAGGAAGTTCAAAGAGCTCTGGCAGCTTCTATGGAGAGCATGAAAGAATCAACTGCTATGCCTGGAAGAGACAATAAAGATGCAGACGATGCAGTCAATGGGCAAGAAACAACCATGACTAAGAGACCCACATATCCAACCCTGCCTGAAGAACCCAAGGTTGAAAGAAATCTCCTATGCAGAGTTGGTGTTCGGCTTCCAGATGGACGCCGGGTTCAGCGTAACTTCTTACGCACTGATCCAATTCAGGTAACAAATGTTGCTCTCGAATAACTGTAGATAACTGTGGTGTTAATTATACTAAAATCATAATCATGTTTCCTCGTTTAACTTTTAAGTTGCTTTATTTGCTTGTTAATTTGGAGGAGTGTTATCGACTCAGCTGAATTCCAGAATTTCTTACACCACCCTGCTGCTCTGTTTGGTAGGAGAATGGAAATAGAGTAGATGGAAATAGGAGGGAGAGAGATATTTGAATTAAAGTAGTGTATAGAAGATGTGGGACCCACACTAATTTTTGAATTTCTATTCCTCCGTGCTTTATTTCCACTCTAAACTCCTACCAAACGAAGGGTGCGTGATCATTTCAATGTTCAAAAGTTAGTCGTGGTATGTGGAAATTAGTATCCAAGGACTTTGCTTTTTGGGATGAACGTTGATTGTGTTTGATGGTTACTAGTTTATGTGTCTGTTTTTGATTTTCTCTGTTTTTCTTGAAGCTGCTGTGGTCTTTCATTTCTGCTCAACTAGGGGAAGATGAAACAAGTTCATTTAGATTAACACATGCAATTCCTGGAGCATCTAAAATTCTTGACTATGAAAGTAATTCAACCTTCCAGGAATCAGGCCTTGCCAACTCTATGATTTCGGTGACTTGGGACTGAGTTCGGGTTCATTACTGGGTGAAATTTGCAGACTTTTTCAGATTGGTCCCATCTATATGATCCCGTTTTTCATCTTTTCATGAGGTTGTTTATGTTGAGAAAAGGTTATTGAAACTATTTTTGTGTATAGACTACAAATCCGAACGATGGGTTAAGCAATGTTAATGGAAATATATTAATGTTATTAGTAAATTAACTGTTTGCTCGTTTTTAATTGGAAAAATGACTGAAATCGAAAATTAATCACTATTATGTATAAAGTGATAGATATAGGTTTTGTTTAGAAAAATGTCGTGAAACACTAATTTACTATTATAACGAGCATTGTAACACCTGTAAACGCTCAGGATAATATTTTTTATATTAAAAAATTTAAACTTAACGATTAAAATTAATATAAAAATATTAATATAATGTTTAATTTCATATTTTTCGGTGCATAATAATATAGTGGATTATTATAATTAATGGAACATAATTTAAATCGTTTTACCTTCAATAACTCATTATTAACAAATACTTAAATACCGTGCAAGGTATTAATTTTATAATTTATAATTATGTATATTATTATAATTTTTAAAGTATTTAATTATTATATTTTGATTAATAAATTGTGTACATATATAATGAGAGGGACAGAGGGAGAGAGGAAGGGAGGGAGGAGGGAGAGGTATTGTATAAAATGAATTTGGGCTGTCTTATTTCTCGTAGGGATGCAATATTTATGGATTGGACCTTTGGTGGAAAAGTTAGGTTTATCACGTGTTACTTACAGTCTGCGTTTTTGACCTACGCTGATTTTAGGCAAGTGCTAAATACACTATGGATTTTTTAAAATTCCAAAACTGTCCTCAGTCTATATCCTTGCTGCTTTAGCATGTGAAGCTTCTCTCCTACTCAGTTGTATGTACGGGTTGGTGTTGGTACTTGGTGTTGGTCCTTGCTCCACCCTCATTGGATCGTGTTGTGTTGTTCATTGGAGGTGTCTCTGTTGGAGGAGGTAGTAGCGACATTCACTGGTTGTCAGAGAAGCCATCGTCGGCCGTGGGTGCGAGGTAAGAAGCTGGAAGCTGTATTTTTCTGGTATACGAATTGGTTAATCCGTATGGCTCATACGGATTGACCAATCCGTATGGCTCATACGGATTGACCAATCCGTATGGCTCATACGGATTGTCGAATCCGTATGAGTTATACGGATTGAACAATCCGTATAACTCATACGGATTAGACAATTCGTATGAGCCATATAGTGTATTTTTTTTTCAAATTTAAATTTAATTTAAAGAAAAAATGTGTTTACACTGACCTTGAGCTTGTTGTGAATCTATTATATTATTAAAGGTATATTATGTAAAGTATAGTTGATAATGTTATGATTTCAATGTTGTTTAATATTAGTATGTGTGTTTTGGGATTTCTTAAGATGGACAACGATCAGTGGATTTATGATAGCATTATGTGTGAAGAAGTTAATATGGAGGAAGACATTGGTGAATAACCTGATGCGTTTGAAGACGTTA
Source organism: Glycine tomentella (assembly GCA_007407185.1). Lineage (NCBI taxonomy): Eukaryota > Viridiplantae > Streptophyta > Magnoliopsida > Fabales > Fabaceae > Glycine > Glycine tomentella. Next base: position 30,349 of record PYAF01004630.1, read on the forward strand.
ATAATTCAGTTGAATGTTCGGAAGGCTTCATTACGTCACAGGTATATATTTGTAGTTACAATTGTTAAATGAATTTGTAAAAGTATACAAACAGTGTTCATTTTTTGTAGGTGTTCAGTTCCCGTGAGGTGTTAAAATGGGCTCGTAGTGTTGCGTATTCTTATGATTTTGTAGCAGTGATAATGAGGAGTGGCATTGCAAGTGGAAAGGTAGGAACAACCTCATATGTTATAATTGGTTGTGAAAGGAGTGGAAAATATAGATCATTCAAAAAAGTTGTTGTACCAACAACGGGTAGCAATAAAAAATGTGGTTGTCCGTTTAAGCTAAGAGCAAAACCCGTCTCTGGAGGTCATGGTTGGATAGTGAAATTAATATGTGGGACACATAATCATGCATTGGCAAGATCATTATGTGGACACGCATATGCTGGTAGGCTAAGTGAGGAGGAGAAGACGATTGTAGCTTATATGACAAGATCCATGGTGAAACCGAAAAACATTCTGTTAACTTTGAAGGAGCACAATGCCGGTAATTATACCACTTTGAAGAAAATATACAATGCCAAATATGCATATCGAACGCAGGTTAAAGGGAATAACATAGAAATGCAACAATTAATGAAAAGTTCTTCATCGTGACATGTATATTCATTGGCATAGAATGAAAGACAATAATGTGGTTCTTGACATATTTTGGGCACACCCAGATGCAGTGAAGTTGGACAATGCGTATCATATTATTTTTTTGATAGACAGTACATACAAAACAAATAGGTACAAGCTTCCTTTACTTGACATAGTTGGTGTGACACCTACTGGAATGACTTTTTCAGTAGCATTTGCCTATCTAGAGGCAGAACGAACAATCTTGTGTGGACCCTTGAACGCTTTAGAGGAATTTTCCTTAAAAGTGAATTTTTCCAGAAGTATTTGTTACAGATAGAGATTGTGCATTTGATGAGTGCTGTGAAAACTGTTTTTCCAATGGCAACGAATTTATTGTGTCGGTTTCACATTGACAAGAATGTTAAGGCAAATTGTCAAACTTATATTAGACAGAAGAACGCATGGGACTTTGTCATGGAAGCTTGGGGAACTTTGGTTGATTGTAGTAAAGTCCAAAGTTATGATGAATGTCTGACGAAGTTTGAAATTGCCTGTTCACCATGGCCTACATTTGTTGAGTGAAAGAGACATGGTTGGGTCCTCACAAGGAAAGATTTGTAACCGCATGGACAAACAAAGTGCTACATTTTGGGAACACTACAACTAATAGGTTACACAACTTTTGAATTTCTTCTCATTTTCATCAACTTTATACTTTTTCATTTATTAACATTTTGTTACATTTAACACAGGGTTGAGTATGCTCATTGGACTTTGAAGAGGCTTCTACAGAATAGCGTTGGAGATTTGTGTACTGTTTGGGATGCCATGATCAATATGGTAAACTTACAACATACTGAAATAAAAGCATCATTAGAAAGAAGCACCCATGTGATCGGACATGTATTCAAAGTAACTTTATACAAAAGACTTGTCGGCATGGTGTCTAGGTATGCGTTAAACCAGATTGTAGCTGAGTATGAGCGTGTTTATTATGCTGGGAAAAACCCTTCTCGGTGTGGATGTGTCATAAGAACTAGCCACAGCCTCCCTTGTGCATGTGAGTTACCTAAAGTTGTTGGCTGCACACCTCTTTCCAGCGTTCATATGTTTTGGAGAAGATTAACTTTTGCAGACCAAGGTGTAGATGATGAAGAAATTCACATAACCGATGAGATTCAGGCAATTTCAAATCGCTTTCAGAATCTTGACATGTGCGGTAAAATCAATCTAAAGACTAAGCTGAAAGAGCTTGCATATCCTGATTCAACATCCATGCGTCCTGTAACAACCGTTTCTACTTCGCTTTTATTTCGTATTTATTTTTATTTGCTAAAATTTTTCGAAAAACAGAAAGGATAAAAGTTCCAAAGAATCTTGGTTCATTTTAAAAACGAATTTAGAAATTAAAGTTCAAATGAAAATTTCGTTGATGAATGGGTTTAGAAATTTAAAGATTTCTACGCGTTATTTAAATTAGATAATTCATAACGTTCACACATACCATACAGTCCATTCATTATTACATATCCAGAGTCCCATATATAAACAGTCCACAATACAGCACAAGCATAGATCATCAAATTAGACAGACAACACATAATCTTCATCCTATCTTCTCGTACGACATCCTTATCACTGCTTTTCTGCTCGCCCACAATGTGGGGTCATCACAGGTGTCAACCACCAGACACAACACAGGGTCAGTCTTGATAAACAAAATTTAAATATTAACAGATATAAATATACGTAAAAAGTTAATACAGAGGATTTATTTAATACGTGTACTAAACATTATTATTTCCTCCACATGTATCATCTCTTCTCTTCTC
>PYAF01004630.1:34491-63088 GCA_007407185.1 Glycine tomentella
ATTTGAATGTGTAATTGCTATCAATGGTAGTATGAAGATGGTTTCTAAAGTTATATGTTTTATTTGGAATGATGAAGTGATATAGCTCGTTGAATTAATTACCTTGAGTATGTTGGTTATGACATTAGAATTGTGTTGAAATTATGATTAATATGTTGAACTATTTGAGTTATGATAAATTATTGCTTATTCTGAGAAATATAAGAAAGTGGATTGTGGTTGTATAATTAGGATGTTGTGTATAGTATTTTATTTTGAAGCCTGGCGGGGGCATAAGACCGTGTTATTTGATATTCTGTCTGGCGGGGACATAAGACCGCGTTATTACAATTCTGTCTGGCGGGGACATAAGACCGTGTTATTTGATATTCTGTCTAGCGGGGACATAAGACCGTGTTATTTTTATTTAAAGCCTGGCGGGGGCATAAGACTATGTTATTTTATATTTTGCCTGGCGGGGGCATAAGACCGTGTTATTGTATAGCTGTGTGTTGTATAAATGACATGATTTGAACCGTGTGCTGTGTTGATGGTGTGATGAGAATGCTGTGTTGATGGTGTGATGTGAATAAGGTGTGGATCATGCATGTCTCTTATTTTAAAAATGATATTATAACCATGTAAGTATATGTTTCTTTATGTATGTTTTATTCAAACTATGTGTGTCATGGATTTACCCTATTTTTGTGTCTGTGGTTGACACCTGTGATGACCCCAATTTATTTGGGCGAGCAGAAGAACAGTAGTAGCTGAGCTTGGATGTTGGACTGAAGATGTGCATGGATCTTGAGTTGAAGATGTAATAGAGATGTTGTGATTTCTATTTTATGACTGATGAGATATATTTGAATTTTTATTACTAGGCATGTAATATGGACTGTATTATGGACTGTATTATATGGACTGTAATTATTTATTATAATTGTACCGTGGTGAGGACAAATCGTTTATGCTATAAATCAATCATTTGAAGTAAGGAAGAAAAGAATTTTTCGAGAAAAACTTATAACTAAAATCATTCTAATACAAAGTGGACACATAATTTTAATTAAAATCAATCAAGCACGAGAGAGTCATAAGAGGCGTTACAGTTTCACTATCTCTGAAACAAAGTATGACATTTTTCCCTCTTAGAAGCCAGCCACATGAAGATGTTTCTGTTCATCGCATTATTGGTATTGGTATAGTTTATGGAAATCACTTTGTGCAGGTAAACATAAATGCACATAATTGATTGACCCCTGTACGGTTTCACATTTTCTTTTATTGAGTTGTCTATAAACAATTGTTAATTAAAACAGGTTCATTTGACGGAGGACAGCCTAATCCCTTCAATAGCATTTTTGTGGGCGACACACTGTTCGAATGAAGCAAAAAAATGGCCGACACATTATGTTGATCGAATGAGAATGTACTGTAACTCGATCATACATTCAACTGAATTTGTCGATTTAGGACATGTAAATGTATTTGACACAATAGTGGTTAACTTGTGGGATTTTATTTGTTTTAGAATAAACCGTTAATTTCAAATCATTATCGTATTTGTTTAATAGTATTTAAAGTAATTTGCACTCTAATTTTTTTTATATTTTATAAATGACTTGTTATAATCATGATTTATTTTATATAAAACTATTTTTTAAATTACTTGTTATCAACACAGTTATATATTCTCAATGCTAGTAATTATAACAAGTTTTTTGAACAAGTAGATATTAAAATTATAATAAGTTTCATGCATTCCATAGTTTAAATACATAAGTCCACTGCCAATATGTTTAAATACAAAAAGTTAAAATATAATAGTAAACACAACTAATATAAATGTGTAAATCATCCAACTCGTCTCCTAATAGATTCCCTCAATCTACTAGTACGCACAAAGACGTTTCCCTGTGGGGTCACACTGCGCACTAATCCCAACAAGTGTTACACAGATGAATAAGCCTCCGTGCCAGGAATAACTTGTTGGGTGTCAAGCATGTGTTGCAACCCGTCTGCTAGCCTTTCACACATACCCTGGTACAATAAAACAAATAACATTAAACAGTAATAGACAATCGTGACTTTAATTAACATTTAAAAAACAAATAGGTATGATGTTTTTACCACTGCATGTGGAGCTGTGTGACCTACATCAGAAGCGGTTGCTGGTGTGTCATCCTGCGAGACATGAAGTGGATCGGTGACCAATGAAGGTTGGCGCACATGATGTCGGCTTGGCTCCCCAACCTCTGGTGGTAACATGTATGGGTGCGATATACGATGATACCATTCCATATATCCAAGAGCAAACTGGCTGGGGTATGTAACCAAATCACCAGTGTCCACTAAGTACTCGGAGAAGTGCATCCACCTATCATCAACCTGTTCTATCGATGGAGAATCCGACTCATCCAACTGCGATATATGCTGCACAAAACCAAATTTTCTGAGTACTCGATCCGGTCGATGTCTAACCATGTGTGGACCCCATATAACATATCCACCAAATAGTGAAATGACCTCGAAATCTCTGTGGGCACGATGATCCCGGTATGGCGTCCAGCATACATCGTCCAATGTCAACCTATCTAACCGTCTACAGTAGGTTGACACTGGCAATGCCTTCGCAGCTTTCCAACGACATGCCCGAGGGGACCTCTCATCGAACTTTGGATCTGGTATGACACTTCCAATAGTAGGAAAATGTTCATAGATCCAACACTGCATAAGAGCCAATAACATATTTGTTAATACAATAAACATATGTCTAATGAGGCTTGTCCCTTAGTTAAATTATAATTTCATGTTTGGCATAATTCGAATATTCAAATTACCTGTAGCAAAGTAATGTAACCAGCAAGGTGCTTCTCGTGATGCTGGCAAGCATAGTTTAAATTCTCGTACATGTGGACCAGAGCAGCTGCACCCCATGCATACCCGGTTGTCTGGTCCAGATCTCGGAATGCATCCAAGAATACCACACTAATATGTGTGGCACTCTTGATCGCAAACAAGGTGCAGCCGACTAAGTGAAGCAAATAAGCTATGGCTGCTTCTACCCAATGCCTTCCAGCACACTTGGCAGCATATAACTCGCGGAGCCAGGACAACCGAACATATGCCCCGTGGCATTGCTCAAACTCAGCTTCAGTAGCTTCAACTGTAACCTGAAGCAAGTCCACCAGTATCGATGTTGCCTCCCCAGTGTCAATCGGGTCATACGTTTGGAAGGATCCCATTATTTGGATATGCAACAATGCCGCAACATTGTCCAGCGTTAGGCTCACTTTTCCGACGGGTAGGTGGAAGCTGGTGGTCTCGGGGTGCCATCGCTCCACGAACGCAGAAAGTAGTCCTCTGTCACCCGTCTCCATAGAGGTACGTATCAAAGAGCTTAACCCAGTAGCAGCTACTATCCCTTCAATCTCAGGTGCCAGTTTGCCAAATTTTGCTACTTTCCGACCATGAGATGCCAGTTTCAACTCAGCACGCTCCTGTAAAAATGGATTTATGTCACAACACATACATGCAGAAATAACAATTGCGAGATATTGAGTTAAAGACATCAATCATTACCTCTCCGGCCCAAACTCTCAGTGCAACATGGTTAGCATAATTTGTCAGAACAGAAGTATCTTCTGGACCACCTGGGAAGCATTCAGACTCAATTCCAACTTCCTCATTCCCTGCTACATCTTCAGGCTCCACACGTCTTTCCTCAATAACAGGTTCCTCAGCAATAGCCTTCGCAGCCCGTTGCCTTCTCGCGGATGCGGTAGGCCTACGACGTTGACCCCCCTGTTCATCATCACCAGTCATGTCTGTCCCTACAACCCTACGCAATCCTCCTCTAGTTCTTGCCATAAGCTGTACCATTTCTTAACCAGGTTAGTCATAAACTTAAAACAAACAAATAACAAACATCTATACATACCATTGGTTACATATGCATCTATTTACTTTCTTTTCCCTACCTTTGACTCATAATGGAAATATAACATTTATTAATAAGTTATCCTTACTTTGATTACTCTCCTAACTTGTCCACAATATTCAACTTAGTATTAGGAAAAGGCATCAAGTTGTCCACAATATTCAAGTCACTATGCTTAAGGCTTCAATTTATGGATTGGCATCATTACTTTGATTCCTCTCCCTACTTATCATTACTTCGATTCGGTTAATAACTTTTACTCTTATTGGTGTGGCTTATACTATTAGGGGTGTGGCAATTCAGGGACAAGGTTTATTCACATTTACCTCAGCTCTATAACTATCCTGTTGTATGGTTCAGATTAACATGTCTAATCTTCATTGAATATGAACATGTCATATTGTTAATGATAAACATAAATCACAAACAATTATATATCACATATACTACCTCAATTCCCCTAAGATACCGATCCAGATGCAATCATTCAAATTTGAACATGCTAAAATACATAATTTAATCATATTTCAGTAAATTTCAAACAGCTTTTAAGGTTTTCAGAACTATAGGATTAGGTGATCCGTATGGAACCTACGGATTATGCAATCCGTAAACTTCATATGGATCAGACAATCCGTATGAAGTTTACGGATCACCTAATCCGTAGGCCCCATACAGATCAGCTGATCCGTATGGAGCCTATGGATTTAGTAATCCGTATACAGGACAATTGCTTCTTATGGATCCTTCAATCCATGCAATCCTCACGGATTGGTCAATCCGCACGACACCACTGCCACACCAGAAGACTCACCTTTGTCGACAAACCGCAAAAACCGACGTCCCCCACCAACTCGATCACCAACGACGCCGCAACAATGGACCTCCACTATCGGTATCAATGCCACCGGAGAAGGGCCTCAGTACACGGTGCTGCGGAAGGTTAGAATGTGGGAAGAAAGGGAAGAAACGGAGGAAAAAACCCAAAGGATGGCGCTGTAAGGTTTTCAAACTTTTTTTTAAATTAAACTTAATAAAAGGGTAAGTTTGGAATTGTACTGTACCTATATAGTGTATAAGAAAACTATATAGTGTATTTAGGACGGGCCTTTAACATACCCCGACTTATTTACATGCATCAATCCTAACATGTTTATTGTTAGTGTAATCCCCGTAATAGTAGCTCCCAAGTTTGTTTTGCTTCGTAGAAGTAATAATGGTTTAAGAGTATAGAAGCGGATATCTTCTCTATAACAGTAGCCCCTAAGTCGGTGTTGTTTCGTAGAAGTAAGTAATACTGACTTCATAGTATAGAAGCGAGCATCTTTCCTATAACAGTAGTCCTAAAGTTAGTGTCGCTTTGCATAAGTAATACCGGCTTAAGAGTATAAAAGTGAGTATATTCCTCGTAACAATAGCCCCCTAGTTAGTGTTGCTTTATGGAAGTAATACCAGCTTAAGAACACCGAGGTATGAGCGCATGCCACATGTAGGTGCCCTGTCAGCACGATCCTTACGCTTCCAATGAAGTGTGTGTGTTCATAATTATGCAGTAACCGCAATCATTACTGGTTCTCATTTCCCTTCACTCTCATTTCTTCATGAGTGTGCAAGTTTTGTTGCTTGTGGGTGTTTCTACTTTGCGGTTTCGCCTTCAATTGTCTTCATATCGTCACTCCTTATTCTTTCAAGGTACTTGTCATGCTTCCCTTTGTCGTTTACTGCAATTTTTTAATTTTCGGGTGTGATTTTTCAAGGCACATTCCATTTTTGGTCGCTTTGGTGGTAACCGCTTTAGCATTCGTGCATTGCCCCCTATTACCCTTGTTGGGGTGGCATTTTCGCTTCTCGTTCTAGGGATGAGGGTGTTTAGTTCGTGAGAGATGATGTTGAATTGGTTAAACATGGAACGACATTCGTTCCCTAACGACGATCATATGATACCCGTATCGTTGCTGATGTGAGTAGGCCTAAAATGTTTGTTGGTGGTGTTGGGAAAAGAGTGGCTCGGGTGGAGAGGCCTCTTATTATCGAGCCTAATGAAGAGGAGACTATACCATACAAAGAGGTTGCAACATTTATGGCCTACTCGAAGAAGCATGGTCAACGCTAGTCTTATGAAGAGAGTATTGAATTTGCAAGGGCGGCTCATGCTAATCTTCATATGGCTACCTCAGAAGGAACTTCTGCTCATCATGCCGAACTTTCGGTTGCAAAACTGTTTTTCGTAATGTTTGATTAAGTGATTTTAATTAATTATCAAGTGTAATTAAATTTTAATTAAATTTTTGAAGTAAATTAATTATTTATGTGTCGATGTCGTGCTTATGATTGCATGTGTTTAGTGAGTTTGGGCATGAGCATATGATCCTTGATGTGTGTTAGGGGGTGGGTGTGCTCAGAGAAAACCTGGTGTGGAAAGAAGAATTTTACGGGTCATAAACCCTTTTCTAACCCTCACTATTCAGATTTTGCATTTGCAAGGGGTTTTCTTTCTCTTTTCATCTTCTTCTTCTCCAAGAGAGACCCAAATCCAAGAAGCTTGATGGTTGGTGTTGGTGATCAAAGGAGACCATTTCTCTCTCCTTTTGATGTTGTTTGGATGAACCATGGAGTGGTAAACACCTCTTTTTCCTCCCTTGGGTTCCATTTTCGTTTTTCTCATAGAGCATCCGTGGGAGCTCATGAAAAAGCTGTGTTTTGGGGTTTTGATTTTATTTGTAGTCATTTTTGGGTTTATATGAAAATGGTATACTTGGGAGGGTGAATTCCACACCAGAACTCCATCACACTAAAGCAACCTGGGATCTCGCTTAGAGGGATATCTTCCCAAGTATTGCCCCTAGGTTTTGACATTAAATGACATGTTGGAGTGGTGAGAACTACTTCCCAAGAGGTTTAGTGACTTTTCAGTGTGTATGGGATGAATTCTTTTTCGTGGTGAAATTTGCATCTTTGAGATCGACCATGAGTGACATGGTGGGTATAAATGTGTCGTATCTTAAATCTCAAGGAATCCAAGTTTAATTGTTGTTGTTGTTGTGTGTAGGAACATAAGTTGAGGGTGCTAAGAACTTCCTTAACCTAGTGCTAGAGGTTGTTGGTGGTGGCTAACAGTGAAAGGGCCGATAGAATGGATGGGTAGGCGAACTTCTAGATATATTAAGGTCTTTGCAAGCCTTGCCAAGGTAAGTCACTACCCGCACTCATCCATTTTTGATAAAACCACACTTCTTCCGCATGATTAATCTGGATCTCCCTGAATGGTTAGATCATAGAATGCGTCTATGTTAAGGGATATGCTTAAGTTAATTGCTCAAGTAGTGTAAATCTCCATGGACTTAATTCTGTCTTTGGTGTCAATGATTGATGGACTGATGATGATGATGATATTTGATGAGTGAATCATGGTGATCATAATTGATTGACTAGTGATGATGATGGTGTATGATTATTGAATCTTGATATGATGGTTGATGAACTGGTGATTATTGTGAGATGCTCTGCTATATGAATTTCTAAGTTTTATGCCTTAAGTATGATTTCCAAATATGTATATGATAGTCTTATTTATGCTTTAATTGTTAAGTTATACTATTTTAGTATTCTTATTTTCGGTAGCTTACCCTTACGTTGTTGCATATGTGGTTCGTGCCTATGTTGATCTCGTATCTGATGTACGTGGAGAGTATATTGTTAAGAGGTAGGCTCGTGTCTTTTAGAGACTTCAAGGATATGCATTCCTAGACGTAAAGATGTGATTCATGTTTCTTATTTCCTTTTTAGTGTTATATATAGTGTTGATCGACTCAAAGTTTAGGTGGCTTATCTTTATAGAGTTGTTTATGTTATATGCATGTTTTGATGATATTTGAGTTTCTCTGGTGTTGTATATGGTTATGTTGTGCTAGAGCACCATAAGGCACATAATTTATTTAGTTGTTTACATATCATGTGATGTCTTATCTAGATATTGTGTGTTTTAGATTTGACCTTTGAAATGCAAAAAATTTACAAGTACATTCATAATTAAATTAATATAATAGTATTAAATGAATTAAAATAAAGTCTTCTGGTTGAGTTAATTCCTAGTTACATGTAATGACCTGTGGTCATTACATGTGTGGTATTAAAGCTAGTTGTGTCTTTTGGGTACAAACCTATGGGGAATATGTCTATTGTGTCTTTTGTTTGTAGCTTCTATTGTTTATTTTTATTACAGGTACCTTTTCAAGAGTGGAGTATGATGTTTTGGGGGTCCCATTGTGTTGGCTCTCTAATTTAACTTAGAAAATCCTTTGGTTGTGCTGTCTAGTCCACTAGAAGTGGCTACAATGCAATTATGAGATTGATCACCTCAAAATCATGTTTATGCATCGAAGGTGGGAGGCAATGTTGTATGACAGACTTATTGAAAAATAGGTCCTTAGTCTTTTTTGTTGTGTATTGTGAAATCAGTTTCATGAGAGAATGATTATTGGTTGTTGAACCATATGTATTTGATTCTCTAAGGAGTCACTGGTATGGTGTTTGTTGTGCATTGAGTACCATCATTCTAGGGGAGAATAATTGTAGTTGACGTGTATGCTTGTATGATCTCACAATGATCCCTAATTAGTTTACATTGTTAAAGACTCATAGTGAGAAAGAGGTTGTCATAGTTATTCATGTGAGAACCTTCAAGTATGTGAGGTATCGATCATATGGGTTGTGATAGATGAAGACTCGAGTGAGGCAGAGATTCCTTAGATTGAGACCTTATCTCAAATAAAGTATGTTGAGGCTAATAATCCTTCGGTTAGTACCCCTATGCTTAATGATATTTCCTTTTTATATAACCTTTAATGCTTTTATGATATTTTCATTGTTATTCATCTTTGTTTTCTTCAGTGTTTGAACATGTTTGATGTAGTTTGAAATTAGTTTTCTTTTGAAAATGAAGATGGTATTTTACCGTTTTGCCCAAAGTGATTTTTCAAAGGTTATGGATATATAAGCCTCATTTTTTATATATGTTGTTGTGTCTTCTCATGTAAACATGTTTGAGCTTGTTTGATGTTGTCTAAAGTGGTTTCTACTTTGAGAATGAAGATGTTTCTTTTAACCTTAATTACTAAAATTGTTTTGTAAAGGTTTTGGTGTTTAAACTCGCTGTCCATTTATGTTATTGTGTTTTCTTTCAATGATAACTTTTTGTTTTCAAAATTGGTTGGTTTTATTTATTCAATTGCAATGTATTTCACTTGGTTTTGCTTATCTCCTTTATACAAAAATAAACTACATCTCTTGATGCATGTTTGTGTTTTATAACCCTATGTGTTTGGAAATCGTTTTGTGAAGTTATTACCTTATGGTCTCTTTGTTCTCTTTATATTACCCTTAACCACTTGTTGATTTAAAAATTTATTGTGATGCATGTGATGTTTTTCTTTAAAATCTTTTAGGACTTATTTCTAAAAATGGATTTTTTTTTGTGATTTCCTTGTTTCTGATGGCAAGTTTTACTACTTTCTCTTTGTTGGAAATTAGTTTTTGAAAAAAAAAATTGAAATCCTTTGCATAAGTTTCTTCAGTTTTGGGATTTCATTTTCTTAAATACGAAATTGATTTAAAAGTAAAAGTTGGTCCCTTTGGTCTTGTTTTTCCAAACGCGGTAATGTCTTTCTTAGACCTTTACCCTTGATCAAAACATGTTTTGCCATCTTTCTTTGGTTACAACATGTATGTTGAAGAGTTTGATAAAGTTTCATTGTTGTATTTAAAATTCATCATCCTTGAATTTTGCATATATTTCATTTCAAGGAATATGTTTTTATGTTTTCGTTCCTCAATCATATCTTCTCATTTTTGTCTTTGATAAACTTTTATGCATTATCCTTCTTTGTTGTTTTTCAACCAACCCATCTTAGGGGATTCATCCGTTAGTATATTAGTAAGATGTAGTTCTGTTGATTAGGTAGTATGAGATATTCTTGTTGAGAACACTCACACGTTTGTGACATGATGTCAAGCCCTTGTTTTAACCAAACTGAGTTAGAATATGATAAGTGTCATATTTTAGTTATTTTTTGGGTTGGAATGCTAGCACTTATCTTTTGGTTTTAGTATTTTTCTTATAAACTTCCCTTAATTCTAGTTGTTTTATATATTGTACATTTATAAATGTTTTGTTTAAATATGGAAGATTAATCCATGTATTTCTTATGTTTTGATGGTTAATTATTGGATCAAGAAACCAAGCCAAGATGAAGAGAAAAATAGTCATTTTTTAAGAATTTCAGAGTTCCACTCGCCCAGGCTAGCAATAAACTCGCTAGGGCTAGTAACATTCCTTCGACATGAAGTTATCAACTCGCCTGGCCTAGCCATCACTCGCCTGGGCGAGTTACATAACCTCAGCATGAAGGAACCAACTCGCCTAGGCGAGTTGGTCTGGCACCTCTTGAACCGTTTCATTTAAAAGCCATGCAAACTGAATAAGGTCGAGGATGAGAAGTATAAACCAGAGGAAGAAATGCTAAAGAAGAGAAATAAGAGAGAAAAGTGGAGTTGGAACTACAAAGAAGTGACCGTGGATCGCATCCTTCATCATTTCTTCTGTTGATCTTGTGTTCTACATAATGATCAACTAGTTTCTTCGAAGGATTGAATGTAATCTTCGTACCCATATATATCTCTTTTGATATTTTATATATATATACGAACCTTTTCTACTCATTACTGGTGATTTCATTTTGTTTGTAATGCTTGATTCTATTTGATCACTAGTTTCATGGAATTGGATTTTAAGTTTGACTCGAAAGTACTCTTAGAATTTGAATTAAATGAATTTACTCTTTACGCTATGTTACTAGGAATAAAGCATACTGTTTTGATTAAAAAAAGCATGAGATTATGATTGTAATGCTAGGATATTTATTTCATACGCAAGGAATCGATATTCGGTAAATATTCTTAGGATTCTCGAATGCGAGGGATCGATTCAAGGTGATTTAATGTGGGCATCAGTGTGTTAGAGAATGATTCATATGTATTAATATTATTTGGATACTGAGGGTATGAAAGCTGGAATCCAATTGAATTAATTGAATTCAGACTGAGAATGAATGCCATGATCTTTCTTGATGAAATCTTTTGACAAAATGCTTTAACACAAGTTTCACATTAAGTAGATGACTCAACAAATGAAAATCTTCATGATTCTTGAATCTACTGTGAATTTTTGTTTCTAATGTGCCTTGGTGACTTTAGAATACTCAGAAAGTGATTTTCACAAGGCTTGTTTGAAAACTCAGAACTCTACAAAACAGAATGAGCTCCTTCTATTTATAAAAAAATAGAATTAACTACCTGTAATCGATTATTCCGTAAGAGTAATCGATTATTTTAACTCAAGTAATCGATTAAAATTCTAAAATAATCGATTAAAGTGTTCATCAGAAATATGGAAAAAACCTCAAGAACATATAATCGATTAACTCATCTTGTAATCGATTATTCCAGGAGATCAGGATTTTTTGATACACTAATATAATCGATTAATGTCTCAAATAATTGATTATCACAGGAAGTGTGAAAAACTCATAAATGCATATTTAATCGATTACAACAATCTGGTAATCGATTAAACCAGATAAAAATGCTTCTGAAAATTATGCAGATACTCAGATAATCGATTATTCCATGAAGTAATCGATTATCATAGAATGACTCTAACATAGTCAAACTAATGTAATCGATTACGAATTATTGGTAATCGATTAAAGTGTTCATATGACAATATGCAGTTCTGTTTACACTCATTTAATCGATTATATCATATTGGTAATCGATTAAAACAGTGAAAAATACTTTTTTATGAAAACCTTAATGCCTTAATGCCATACCAATTGATTAATGATTTCATATGACTTAATTATGAATTAATGAATTAATGTATGCATGACTTAATCAACCTATGTGAGGAATAAGAGGTTATAATTTCTTGAACCAAACTTTGAACAAAATACATATGCCATCAATTTGAGTGGGCATGTAAAATCAAAACTTGTGATCATTCTAAACTTGATTCTTCATGATCTTCCTTAACTTGATTCTTCATCATTTCTAACAACAAAGGCTTTAGCAAAACATATAGGCCAATTTCCTCAACAATTTAAACAAGGTGGATCACAGGAAACGCACCAAGCTCATCAAGTTCAACAAGTTCTAAGATGTGATTTTGGTGGTGGTGACCATCAAAATGGCCACTATTCAGCACCTGGTGATTGCCAATAAGAAATGGAGGCCCATTCTTTGCATAATCAAATCAAACCTCAAGAAAACTTTCAAGGAAATTACCAAGGCTACAGAGGTGGTACAGGTTTAAATCAACCTTATGGCTAGATGTAACAAAATAATAATGCATATTTTGGTCCCATTAACCCTTCTTTTATAGGTCCTTCTAACAACTCTTATGTAGGTCCTTCAAATAGGGGTCCACAACAACAACAACATGCTCAGCCTAATAGAATGTCATAAATGGAATATACGCTAACTCAGTTTATGCAGATGTCCATCACAAATTAGAAGAACACTGATCTTCCATTAAAAATCTTGAAGTTCAGGTTGGACAACTTGCAAACAACTGTCTATGCATGGAAGTTGATCTTTTTTAACCCAAAGGAACCAAGGGAGTGTTTTAAAGTGGATGTCTTGGATGAAGTGATTTCTGACTCCAAGAGGTTGATTTAAAGAAAATATTGTTTAGAGAAAACATTGACGGAAGCATTTAAGGAAATGAGTGAATTTGAAGAAAATGAGAGTTTAGTTGTCTCCAATGGCTAGATGCTTTCAAGGAAACTCCTTACCACCAATCTTTCTTTGAAGAATTGACAGAGGAAAAGAAGAATGAGGAATCAAAGATGGAGCTGAAAGCATTACCTCCACATTATGTTTTTCTTGCAAGTGATTCACAAAAACCAGTTATCATTAATTTTAGTATTTCTGAAGAATATAAGAAACTTGTGAAAATTTTGAAGAAGAACATAGAAGCTATTGACTCACCATTGTTGTCCAATTACAGGAAGCCTGAGCCATAACAAGGGTGTCCAGCTAAAAAGACTTTAAAGAAGCGCTCTTGGGAGGCAACCCCAAAGAAAATACTACGAAATCTTTCCGAAGTGGGTATCTCTCTAGCTTCCAGTCTATATAAAAAAACATAGTTAGCAGAGGTAAGTCTCAGTGTTTCTAAATTTTTTTTAAATTGTGTTACTTGAATTTTACGTCTTATGTTTCTAAATTATATTTCTGAACTTTATTTTTGAGTCTTTATTGGAAAATTATGCTTTTGAACATATATGTTTCAATTTTTAGGTTGAGTTAAAGTTTTAAATATGTCTATGTTTAGTGTGAAATTATGTTTTAAATATTCTAGTGTTTGTGTCATGTTTTTGCATGTTATCTATTTTTGAATGTGTTTGTAATTTTGTATGGTTCATATGTATAATTGGTTTTTGATGAAACTTAAGTGTTTTTAATACCCTTGGCCCACCCTAGAGAAATTTAGAACTATTGTTGCATGACCTGGAGACACGCCTATTTTTCAGGAGGAGATAAGTCTTATGGATGACCAAGGAGCTCCTCAATCATGATTGTAAAAAATTCGTGAACTTGTCTTTATGTTTCTTTATTGCTTTGTAGTTTAAACTTCAATACTTTATTACCTTATTTACTATTTTGGATTTTTTCTTGGATATTTACGTACTTTTGTGATTTTCACTGGTTTATGCGTGCACTTTGATATCTGTACACAAAGATTTCCCTCTTTTTGGTAGTACACATTAGTGAATAATTTTGTTTTGTTAGTGTAATGTAGAATATATATAACTCTTTTTGAGACTGAAGTAGAAATTTTTTCTTGGACATAACATGTTTTGGAAAGAATCAGTAGCTGGTGATTTTGAAACTTGCTTTGGAATTGGATCAGAACACAACAAAGTGATTTTTTGCATGGACTTGATAAAGAACAAATTTCAAAACACTGATTTGATTTGAACATTAAAATAGTCCTTAAGCCATAGTGATTATGTGCAACCACAAATTTTACATTGAGTGTCCTCACTGATATGTTCTACAATTGATTTTGCATGAATTTCTAATTGTCATAACATATGTGCATGTATACGATTTAGGCATTCTTTCTTTCTTTCTTGTAAATTTTAAGCCACTGGCCAAAAATCTATCCCAATGTATATTGTTTTACCATTTTCAATCCCTTTGAGCCAAACACTTGATATTTTGTTGGAACACTAACCTAGGATAAAAGTTTCCTATGTTACCTTAGGTTAGGAGAGCAAAGGTGTTTTGTTGGGATTTCTATCATTTGGTGGCTAATGTGATGTAAATACTTTGTTTTTAAAAGTGGTTATTCATGTAAATTAAATATTATATAGAAAAAAAATGGAAACAAGTTTTTTGTGAATAAATAAATGTCTGAATTATGTACATTATGTTCTAAATTGTACAGAGTTGTTGTAAATTTTATAAGTTGGGATTTTGATATAGGAAGTAGTGATAACTTGGTTGAAAAGGGAAGGGATAGGAAGTGATGATTCATTTGAGTAGTTGGCTTGTTTTTATTTTTGCTATCCTATTCTCAATGTATTTTTTTAATATCCAGAAAAACCAAGATTTCCTTCAAACCAGGCCCAACCCTAAAAGTCCTAATGATCCATAATGATTATGTACTTTATCTTTGATTTTACGGGAAGTGAATTTCAAAATTGATTTATGATGTATAAACACTTGCCTTTGTGAAGATATACACCTTTGATAGGTTTTCCTCATTTGAGTGAATCAGGTGTTTTCTCAGATGTTCTTTAGAAACAAAATGCGAATTGATCTTAATCTCATTTGGTTATGTGAATTTCATCTTTTGTGCTTTCATTTCTCATTGTTGAGTGTTTGAAAAATGTTGTTCTGATCACTTTGGAGGTTGATTCTTTTCAAATCATGTTCATAGTTTTTGGTGTAGAAATATTGAAGCATTTTTATATTATACTTATACTTTTGTTATTCATAATTTTATTTCTATACTTTGTTTGAAGACAAGCAAGATTCTAAGTTGGGTGAGTTGATAAATGTCGTATTTTAATTATTTTTGGGATTGGAATGCTAACATTTATATGATTTTAGTAGTTTTCTTATAAACTTCCCTTAATTTTAGTTGTTTTATATGTTGTACATATATAAATGTTTTTGTTTAAATATGGAAGATTCATCCAAACATTTCTTATGTTTTGATGGTTAATTGCTGGATCCAAAAACCAAGCCAGGATGAAGAGCGAAAGAGTCATTTTTGAACAATTTCAGAGTGCTACTCGCCCAGGCTAGCAATCAACTTGTCTGGGCTAGTAACATTCCTCCAACATGAAGTTATCAAGTCGCATGGGCTAGCTATCACTCGCTTGGGCTAGTTACATCACTTCAGCATGAAGGAAAAAACTTGCTTGGGCGAGTTGGTCTACCACCTCTTGGACCGTTTCATTTAAAAGCCATGCAAACTGAAGAAGGAAGAGGGCGAGAAGCAGAAAACCAGAGGAAGAAACGTGAAAGAAGAGAGAAGTAGAGCAGGAACTGCAGAGAAGTGACCGTGGATCACACCTTTCATCATTTCTTTTGTTATCTTGTGCTCTTCATAACGATCGGCAAGTTTCTTTGAAGGATTGGATGTAATCTTCGTATCCTTATATATCCCTTTTGATTATATATATATGTATGTATATGAATCTTTTCTACTCATTACTGGTGATTTCATTCTTTTCGTAATGCTTGATTCTATTTGATCACTAGTTTCATGAAATTGGATTTTAAGTTTGACTGGAAAGTACTCTTAGAATTTGAACTGAATGAATTTACTCATTACGCTACATTGCTAGGAATAGAGAATTACATTTTGATTGAAAATAACACGAGATTATGATTGTAATGCTAAGATATTTATTTCATATACAAATATTCTTAGGATTCTCAAATGCGAGGGATCAATTCGAGGTGATTTAATGTTTGCAGCAGTGATGTTAGAAAATGATTCTTATGTATTAATATTATTTGGATACCGCGTTTTTCTTGAATTAATTAAATTCTTTTACTTGGTTTTGTTATTTTTCGTATTTTCGACACACTAATTTCATTATTTCCATCATTTTCGTTAAATCATGAAATTTTGATTAAATTTTTTTTACATAACTATTGAACTTTTTAGTTTTATCTGGAGAAATTGAGTAACTCAAGTCCATGTGGAGATGATCTCTGTTATAAAATTTGTAACCTGCGATGATATTGATATGCTTGCCAATAGTCTAATAGAACCTTGTAGGACCTTGATCCTCAACATCTAATACTAGATTTGGAAGTCAACCATGAGATGATTCCCTTAGTGGTACGTAGTCTAGAAAGTAAATGTGTTGATGTTTCCTAGTAGCTAGTGGTGAGTAAGGTTGGAGGTTCGAGTGATGGTTAGAACCCAATAGTTTCTTAAGATAAGATCTCGTACCTCGATAAGATTTGGTATACCAGTTTGGTGTGAGGATGGATACCTTAGTAAATATTATGATAAAAAGAGAGAAAATATTGTTCTTGAGTAAGAACTTATAGTGTGAGAAACCTGGTGATAATTAGAATAAGTAGAGTTATGAACCTTGGGGAAAGATCTTGTTATATCCAGAGCAGGGACCTACCAATTCCTATGTTTTTTTAGAAAAATGTTTTGGAGATGTTTGTTAGACATCTTATGGGTGCATTATTAGAAAAACCTAGGGTAAAAGAGCTTTGATGTTTTAGATCATGCTGAAAAATTTTGATTTATGTTTGTTTTCAAACGATTTGAAAACTCTTTGGAAAATGGATCAAAATGTAGTTTATGTTTTTAAACTTGTTGAAAGTTTAAGTTCAACCTTTTTGGTATTTTGAAAGCTCTCTTTTGAAAAATGGAATTACATACTTTATGACAAAATGAGTTTTCATCTTCGTGAAGTTATTTGATTCATGCTTTGGAAAAGAATAATGTTTATGGTAAAGATCCTGATTTTACGCAAAAAGAGTTACACAATACTTGCTAGATGGAAAATTGGATAGTGCATTCTATATGGGAGGATTAAGGTTGGGGAATTTTGAAAATACTATGAACACTCTTCAAATAACCAAGAGGGGGGGGGTGAATTGGTTAATATCAACTTTAAAAACTTTTCATAAAAACTATTTGTGGAATTAAAACTAGGATCGTATCACATAATCACCCTTGATCAAAAACAGATTTTTATTTCAATCTAATATGACTTTGAACTACATGTAATGAATGAAATATCTCTCATTGATTGTCTATTGATTTCCAACCAAGAGTAATGAAAGATATACTGATAAAGATACAAACACACAACAATTTATACTGGTTCACCTCACAAACATGGAGGCTACATCCAGTGTCTTCCAACCAACACTAGGTTAGAGTTTTCACTATATCAAATTATTATTGTACAAGCACAACTAGTGACTATCTCTATCAACACTAGATAAAGATCCTAAATTCTAAAACACTATTAGAATACAAGTCAGAAAGATCTTGAGAAACCTACTCAAATCTTCAAACTTAGAGAACCCTTCTCTAGAATGCTTTACAAGGAATTAATTTGAAAAGTTAGAATACAAGAAAACAAAAAACTCTTAGTAAAACCAAAACGAATGATTCAAGACAAACACTACCTATGATCCATCATGTATGAATGAAAAATGAAATGAGATTACCATACAATCCAGGTAGAATGAATTCTATAGCTCAGAATCAATATCTTGAAATCTTCTTTTCTTCAACACATCCTTTCTAAAATTCAAAAATCTTGATCTTTACAAGATGTATTACTCACTGTGGAATCAGTTTCTTGATTACTTTGGAAAGCTTAGATTTTCTTTGGTAAGTCACTCAGAGATATGGAATAATTCACACAAGTTCTATTTATAAAGAACTGACTGACATAGGCTTTTAAAAAACATAATTAACTGACAATAATCGATTAAAACAATAGTGTAATCGATTATTTACCATATGTAATTGATTAAAGTAACTAAATAATCGATTAAATTGTTCCTCAACATCTGAGAAAAGATCACGAACAAATTAATCGATTATTCCGCAATGTAATCGTTTAAAGCAGAAAAGCAGAGTTTTCTAAAAAGCCTATGTAATCGATTATGAGAAATGATAATCGATTAAAGCAGAAAGGCATGGTTTTCCAAAATACATAATGTAATAGATTACCTCAATCATGTAATTGATTAAAGTGTTCTTCATGGCTTTTCCAGATAAGAAAACAACATTTTAATCAATTAAAGCACTGTGTAATCGATTAAAATAGTAAGTTTTCAGTTTTCAAAAAACAAAGCCATGAGAAATAGTTTTCCTTTGAAATCATTTTGTAACTTCTAAATTTTAATAGCACCTACTTATGCAAATACAATGAGACATGCTAATGGCAATGCAAGGATCACAAAGCAATGTACTTGAATCAAACTTAAACACATTGCACATGTCTTCATACTTGATTAGGCATGATAAAGAAAAAACAACTTCAAGCCAATCATCAAGCTTCTTCTTCATTCTTGTTTTTGATTCTTCTTGCAACTTCCCTTATATCCAACAATCTCCCCCTTTTTGGCTTTAAGCATGCCAAATGTCAACTATCCAATTGTTTAAAGTTTGATTGCACTTGAGGGATGAATGATAGAGAAATAATTCTTGATATCCTGAAATTTGAATCAGCTTTTGCAAGAACAAGTGTTAAGTAGGTGTTAAGTATCAAATGCTTTAAATGTGCTCCCCTTACTTGTATAATTTTTCAAAAACATACAGAGCACAACACATCATCATACAGAGTATGTCTTATTTATCTCCCCTTATCTTATTACAGATATTTCTCCCCCTATTTGGCTTATCAAAGACAAAAAACAATGGACAAGGAGAACATATAACGAGGAGAAAATAGAACTTATATTAATTGAAAACAATGCATTACATAGAGGTTGAACATAACAAGCATTAAACAAAGCGCAACATACTTAGAAATAGGAAGAAAGCATAAAGAACAAAAGCAATTTAAACTAGTTTGTCAACATCATCAGTAACAAGCCTAGCTTCTATGTTCTCTAATCTAGACTTCATCTCTTCCAAAGATGAATTTGTCTCAACCCTGTGCTCATGGTGCAAAGATAATAAAGCATCCATCTTTTGAATCATTAAAGATTCAAAGGAGCTGTAGGATGGTTGAGCAGGGGCTTTAGCTTCAGCTTCTTCTTCCTCATCTCCTTCATCTTTAGCACCAGCAGGAGGCACTTGTTGTCTAGCCATCTGCCAGCCATAAGGAGTCTTCAGCATTCCTAGCTTGTTGAGGTGCTTCTCCTTAATGAGACTATTGTTGGAGTTGGTATTGTCAACCACCTCATTGGAGACATCTATGTTGAAATAATCAATGAATCTTGACACAAGAACAACATAAGGAAAGGGATAGTTCACCAATCTCTTAAATTTTAGCATGGTTTCCTCAAGGATGAGGATCCAGTTCATCTGAATGGATTTTTTCATGCCATACACAAGTTGTATGTCATCATTAGTGGCTTGTGCATGATTGGTGGACCTTGGGGTCAGAATGTAGGTGATTATATAGTGAAGAAGTCGGTCCTCATGAGTCATAGGACCAGTGCTCAGCCTCAATTTCAGCCTCATTTGAGGATCAAGCAGCATACCTCTATATGTTTCAACTCTGTTGTAACCCTAAACCTCTTCCTCAAATTTCCTTTCACCAACAAAGGAAATTCCAGCAACTTCTTGCCAGACCTCAGGAGTGATTTCCATAACCACCCCATTGACTTGAAATAGGATAGTCCCATCCATGGAGGCTTTGGCACATGCGTAAAACACCTTCACAAGTTCAAGGTAAAAGGTACCCTTCATTTCAACAAACTTTTTCAATCCTTGAGCTTCAATCAATGCAGGGAAATGAAAGCCTTCTTTGGTGAACCAAACAAGGTCAAGGTGTTTAGGAGGGCAGATAAGCTTGGTGGCATTGAATTGTAGGTAATTAATCTTATCATGCTCAGTTGGGAACCAATGATCTAGCCTACTCACAACAAGGTTGGAAGTTTCAGCAGCCTTCCTCTTATAGGTTTTTGATCTTTTGGGAGCAGACATGGTGAGTGTGAGGATTAAGAGAAATAAGAAGCATAGAAATTGTGCTCTAAAAAAGAGAAGCAGAGAGGTATTGCAAGGCTTGAGTGGTGTGATTTGTCTCAAGATCAAAGCTGTATATATAGATGATTTTGGGTTCCAAAGTTTGAAATTTGAAAGCATAACTGTCATTTCAAATTTACCCACAAACATAGAGGCTCAGATAATTCAAATTTTCGAATTAGGTGGTAGTTGGACAGTTACAAATCCCAAAAAATCTTTAAGATTTTGCAGTAACTCCATTAATAATCGATTACGAGCTTAAGCAATCGATTATTTTGTAAGCAAAAACAAGTTTCGTATAAGCTGTAATCAATTAACCCAAGGCGTAATTGATTAAACCAGTGAAGTTCCATTTCAGGAAGATGAAGTGTAATCGATTACAAACTGTGGTAATCGATTATTCTAAAGAGAAATGATTTTTCAGAAGTTTTTTCAACTTGTGTAATCGATTAATTCTTCATTTCAAATATTTTTTAAACATAACATTCACTGGAATAATCGATTACATAAGCTCAAAATTCAGTCTAAATAGCTTTTAGAGCCAATTTAATCAATTATCTCATGACTTAATCAATTAACATAGAGAATTTATCAGAATGAACAGTAAATATGCAACAAATTTCGAATTGAATGCTTTTGAAATGAATGACAAGTATAAGGTTCATTTTCATGTAGATTATCACATAAACAACATGCTAACACACATTAGATTCATCTAGAATTCCTAGCATGTTTCTAAGTGAATATAATCTATCTCTTGCTAAGGTTTTGGTAAAAATATCAGCTAATTGATTTTCAGTTTCAACAAACTCAATTTTGATATTACCCTTTCGAAAGTGATATTTGATAAAGTGATGTTTGATTTCAATGTGTTTGGTCCTTGAGTGCATAATAGAATTTTTGGAAATGTTGATAGCACTTGTGTTGTCACACAGCAGGGGAATTTCCTGTAGTTCAACACCAAAGTCTTGTAGTTGTTGCTTCAACCATAGACTTTGTGCACAACAGCTTCCAGCATAAATGTATTCAACTTCAGCAATGGAAAGGGCTACACATGATTGTTTCTTGCAATGCCAAGAAATCAGTGAGCTTCCCAATAAGTGACATGTTTCACTAGTGCTTTTTCTATCCAATTTGCATCCTATAAAATATGAATCAGAATATCCAATTATGCTTATTGATGTACCTTTAGGATACCATAATCCAACTTTTGGTGTGGATTTGAGATATTTAAGTATCCTTTTTACTACAGTAAGATGAGATTCCTTTGGATTTTCTTGATATCTTGCACATAAGCAAACACTTAGCATTATATCCGGTCTACTTGCAGTTAAGTATAACAAGGATCCAATCATTCCTTTGTACTTTGACTCATCAACACTTTTTCCTCTTTCATCTAAGTCAAGATATGTTTGATGTAGCCATGGGAGTTGCAGCATTTTGCATTTTTCCATTTCAAATTTCTTAATCATTTCCAAGAAGTATTTTGATTGGCTGAGAAATGTTCCATTCTTCAATTGCTTCACTTGATGTCCAAGAAAGAATGTCAATTCTCCCATCATAGACATATCAAATTCACTCTGCATAGAGATAGAGAATTCCTTGCACATAGACTGATTAGATGAACCAAATAATATATCATCTACATAAATTTGAATAATCAAAATATCATTGCCTCTTTTCTTGATGAACAAGGTTTTGTCCACTTGTCCTCTTATGAAAGATTGGTCAATCAGAAATTTGCTCAACCTTTTATACCAAGACCTTGGAGCTTGTTTCAAACCATATAATGTTTTTCTCAATTCAAAAACATGATTTGGATGTTTAAAATCAATGAAACCAGGAGGTTGATCAACATAGATTTCCTCATCAATATATCCATTTAAAAAAGCACTTTTAACATCCATTTGAAACAATTTAAAACTCATTAAGCATGCATAAGCAAGTAGCAACCTAATGGCCTCCAATCTTGCAACTGAAGCATATGTTTCATCACAATCAATGCCTTCCTCTTGGTTGTATCCTTTAGCAACCAATCTGGCCTTGTTCATTGTGATATACCATTTTCATCAAGTTTGTTTCTAAAAATCCACTTGGTGCCAATAGGTTTATGAGAAGAAGGTCTAGGAACTAAAGAACTCTTCATCATCACTTAGAGTTGATGTGAGACAAACATTTGCCTCTTCTTCATTCTCACTAGTTGATCCGGATGTTGTTGATTCATTATCTTCCCAAGCAATATATGCTTTCTTTGGCTTAGTTTCTTTTCTACTCTTTCTTTCACTTTGTTGCTTCTTTTGAAAAATAGGGCAATTAGATTTGATGTGGCCAGGTTTACCACATTCAAAACATGTGAAGTTGGTGGATTTATTGTTGATGTTGTCCTTTTTGCTAATGAACTTTGATGGCTTTTTGTTTTTGTTCCTCTTCATAAAGTTGCTGAACTTCTTGACTATTAGATTTAGGTTTTCATCACTTTCATCTTCATCACTTAAATCTTCTTGTTTCTCCACAATTGGTGATGCAACTTTGAAAGCTATACTCTTTTGTTTTTTATCTGCATTCTCAGAATGTGTTAATTGAGACATTTCTAGCTCATATTCAAGTAGCTTAGCGAAAAGTGCAGCCATACACATTTTGGAGAGGTCTTTTGATTCTTTGATAGTTGTCACCTTAAGGTGCCATGATCTTGTAAGACATTTCAAAATTTTGATGTTTAACTCTTCAACATCAAAGGTCTTCCCAAGACCAAGAAGATGATTTACTATATGGGTAAACCTTGTTTGCATCTGAGATATGGTTTCTGTAGAGTTCATCACAAACATCTCATACTCATGATTCAAAGTGTGTTTCCTTGATCTTCGTACATCTTCTGTACCTTCATGAGTAACCTCTAACATATCCCACATTTTTTAGCACTTGTACACCTAACAGTCCTTAAAAACTCATCAGAAGAAAGTGTAGAGGTGATCATATTTTTAGCCTTAAAATCATATTGCACTATTCTTTTCTTAGCATCTGACATTTCATCCCAATCTTTGGGAATCAATTTACCATCAATAGTTTTCATAGGGACCAAAGGACCCTTTTCTATAGCATTCCATGCACCCGGGTCATTAGATTGTGTAAAAATCTTCATACGATTTTTCCAAAAGCTAAAATGCTCTCCCTCAAACATCGGTGGACGATTTAGGGACGCACCCTCTTTCAAATTAATCTGAGTGGTGTTCATGTTTCTTATGAAAGATAGTGATCTTGAATAAATCTCAAGAACCAACTCTGATACCAATTGAAAATACTATGAACACTCTTCAAATAACCAAGAGGGGGGGGGGGTGAATTGGTTAATACCAACTTTAAAAACTTTTTCTTAAAAACTATTTGTGGAATTAAAACTAGGATCGTATCACACAATCACCCTTGATCAAAAGAAGATTTTTATTTCAATCTAATATGACCTTGAACTGATGTAATGAATGAAATATCTCTTATTAATTGTTTATTGATTTCCAACAAAGAGTAATGAAAGATATACTGATAAAGATACAAACACACAACAATTTATACTGGTTCACCTCATAAATATCGAGGCTACATCCAGTGTCTTCCAACCAACGCTAGGTTAGAGTTTTCACTATATCAAATTATTCTTGTACAAGCACAACAAGTGACTATCTCTATCAACACTAGACAAAGATCCTGAATTCTAAAACATTATTAAAATACAAGTCACAAAGATCTTGAGAAACCTTCAAACCTAGAGAACCCTTCTCTAGAATGCTTTACAAGGAATCAATTTGAAAAGTTACAATACAAGAAAACAAAAAACTCTTAGTAAAACCAAAAAGAATGATTCAAGACAAACACTACTTGTGATCCATCATGTATGAATGAATGAAAAACAAAATGAGATTACCATACAATCCAGGTAGAATGAATTCTATATCTCATAATCAATATCTTGAAATCTTCTTTTCTTTAGCACATCCTTTCTAAAATTCAGAAATCTTGATCTTTACAAGATGTATTACTCACTGTGGAATTAGTTTCTTGAACACTTTAGAAAGCTTAGATTTTCTTTGCTAAATCACTTAGAGATATGGAATAATTCGCACAAGTTCTATTTATAAAGAAATGACTTACAAAGGCTTTTAAAAAATAGAATTAACTGACAATAATTGATTAAAACGATAGTGTAATCGATTTTATTTGCCATATGTAATCGATCAATTTATTCCTCAACAATATGAAAAAAAAGATCATGAACAAATTAATCGATTATTCCGCAATGTAATCGATTAAAACAGAAAAGCAGAGTTTTCTAAAAAGCCTATGTAATCGATTATGAGAAATGGTAATCGATTAAAGCAGAAAGGCATGGTTTTCAAAAATACACTATGTAATCGATTACCTCAATCATGTAATCGATTAAAGTGTTCTTCATGGCTTTTCCAGATAAGGCAAGAACATTTTAATCGATTAAAGCACTGTGTAATCGATTAAAACAATAAGTTTTCATTTTTTAAAAAACAAAGCCATTATAAATAGTTTTCATTTTTTCAAAAACAAAGCCATGATAAATAATTTTCCTTTGAAATCATTTTGTAACTTCTAAATTTTAATAGCACCTACTTATGCAAATTCAATGAGACATGCTAATGGCAATGCAAGGATCACAAAGCAATGTACTTGAATCAAACTTAAAACACATTGCAAATATCTTCATACCTGATTAGGCATGATAAAGCAAAAACAACTTCAAGCCAATCATCAAGCTTTCTTCATTCTTGCTTTTGATTCTTCTTGCAACTTCCCCTATATTCAATAAATTTGGGTGAATCACTCGACGAAAAGGGGTAACTTGACAAGACGAGAGATTGTGGAGGAAAGATCAAGACCTCTATAAATTGAAGTAGTTGTGTTCTTGATTGGTGGTTTTGATATTTTCTTCATAAGAAAATTTCATGGGTGAAAATTTTCTTGTTGGGGACTACTATAACACCATGTTTTTTTATAATGTTTGATTATGTGGTTTTAATTAATTATCAATCATAATTAAATTTTAGTTAAGTGTTTGAAGTAAATTAATTATTTATGAGGTGATGTCGTGCTTATGTTTGTGTGTGTTTAGTGAGTTTTAGTGAATTTGGTTTGACCATATGGGCCTTGATATGTGTTTGGGGGGGTAGCTTCTGAGAAAGCCCAAGTGTGAAAAGGATAATTTTAAGGGTCATAAACCCCTTATCTAACCCTCACTATTCAAATTTTGCATTTACAAGGGGCTCTCTTTCTCTTATCATCTTCTTCTTCTCCAAGAAAGACCCAAATCCTAGAAGCTTGAGGCTTGGTGTTGGTGATTAAAAGAAACCCTTTTCCTTTCCCTTTTATTTTGTTTGGCTGAGCCATGGATTGGTAAGCACCTCTTATTCCTCCCTTGGGTTCCATTTTCATTTTTCTCATATAGCACCTGTGGGAGTTCATGAAAAAGCTTTGTTTTTGGGTTTTTGATTTTATTTGTGGTCATATTGGGGTTTTGTGTGATGTTGTTGTGATGGACCTATTGTTGGAGTGGAGGAAAACTACTTCCTTGGATCCAAAGCTCATTACTTTCTCCTCTTTCTCCACAAAGTTGTCTTTTTGGTTCTATAAAGATAAAACAAGCTTTAATTTGGTTTGATTAATGCTTTGATTGTGTTATTTATACTTGGAATTATGATGCTTTAGTGTTGTCATAAGTTGGATTTGATGGAAACTATTTGGGTTTGATGTGGGATGAATGCATTTTTGAAAAAACTTCAAAAAATAGTAGTTTTCTAACATAGAAATTTGTTCTTCATAATTCTTGTTGCGCAGAACTTTTGGTTTGCTAAGCTAGAATTCAGTTTATGAACATGTTGTCTTTGAAGTTTTTTTGGCTGAGTGATAGAGTGCTTTTAGTTGAGTATTTTTCTATCCTTCTTAGCTTATTTGACCTCTCTTGGACCTTTATTTTCCTATTCTAATTCAGTTTTTGGCCTAGGCAAGTAAGTGGGCTTAATTGCTAATTATTGCGTATTTTCGGATTTTTGGCTCACTTGACATATCTGACTTGTGCAGGACCTATAGGGTGCTACTGATCTCCGAATGGAGCGTTCTAGGAGTCCCTGGAAAGATAACGAAAAGATATACAAGTTTGATAGAAATAGCTCGAGGCCAATTCTATCATTTAGAGGGTCAGTTTAAGCTTTGAAGTTAGCACCTCTGCACTTGTAATTTTGGGCTGCGAATTTGACTTTCATGGTTGTAAATAGCAAATAATTAGATTGTTGGGTTTGTTTGTGGCCCATTTTATTTTCAGACCTCAGTCACTACATATATTAGTGACTTTAGTGAAACTTGGAGAGCACACTTTACATTTCAATAAACAAGTTTTATTTTTCATTCCTTTAGTTTTTAGAATCAAACCCTTGTTTTTCATTTTCTCTCAACTGTTCTTCATTGTTCTTCATTTTCGTTTTGCTGTGCTTCCATTTTCGTACAACCATTTTATGGGGCTTTCACTGATGATGATCATGGAAGGCTAAATCCTCAATCAATCCAAGAATCCAACCCAAGCACAAGGAGAATTTGAGTTCTGGTTTAGTATTTCGAATCCTATGTGAATGTTCATCTTCTTCTTCAATTGCTATTCCGTCTTCATGATTATGAATGCGTTTAGGATTGAAAACGAATTAGGTTATGGATTCATTTCCTAATTTTGAATACTAATCACAGATTAATTGGATGATATTTCAGTTAGGGTTGTGGTTTCAATCAATTTAGGGGTTAAGTCGATTGAGTTGCTTCTAATGAGATTGAATGAACTTTCATGATAGGATTAATTTCTAAGAACAATGATGATTCGAATTGCTTGGTGAGATGAATTGGATTGATGTTTTAAATTCTATTTTACATTACTTCTTTTGAATTCTGTTAGTTTCTGTGTTGCTCTTTAATTTTAGTTTACGTTTTTTTGTAAGTTTTACTTATGCACACAAACTGTTTGATAAAATTCCCCCCTTACTGTTACCATTGAATTGAAGTTAGAACCATATTGATCGTGTCTCTGAGTCGACCTAGGTTATCTCTGTGCTACAGAATTAGCTTAGTTAAATTGTTTTGGTAGTTAAATTGTTTTGGTGCGTGTCGACAACGTAACATCACTGAGCCACGTGTTTGTTGGCTCGTTGGGTGTAAGGACCCTCATTCTTAGCGCGGGGATTCACATGAGAAAATCCTGTGGAGGGTGCGGCGGGGATGGTGCCATGTCTGGCGCTGATCGCGCCAGACCCACTAGAAGCTGACGCTGGGAGCGTCAATGTGGCGCCAGGGGCGCCAGAGGTTTTCCAGCCGGCGCGGGTCGCGCCAGAGACCACGTGGTTAGCGCGGGAAGTGGCCTGGAAAACCAATTTTCTCTGGAATTTCACGCGGCCAGCGCCAGAGGTGGCGCGGGTAGCGCCACAGGTTTCGAAGGGTTGACGCGGTTAGCGCAGGGTTAGCGCTGTTAGCGCCAGTCCACCGCCATTGTGGCGCGGATGGCGCTGGAGGTGGCGCGAATTGCGGCAGACCTCGGGCAGGCTGAGTATATAAAGGGTAGAACGCGAAAATGGAGGGGGAGAGTGAGTTTTCTTCTTCCTTGGCCTCCAACCTCCATTAATGGCAGTTCCAAGCTTTCTGGGACCTTATATATTAGCCTAAACACTTTCCTGAGACCTATAATCTTGTTAGAACCGATTAGAAAGCTGAAATCCTTCACTTGTTTTCTTGAAAAACCCCTTTTATGTGAGAAGTGGAACCTCAGAAGAAAAGCTCAGAGAACTTGAGTTTGGCGAGGACCCACGGCGTGATTGGGACATAGAAGCTCGAGGAAGCTGTCCTGAGATCTTTTGAGTCGCCACTGAGGTAAGAGACTCAAGTTTCTCCGTTTAATTTTATTCTGAGGGGTTCCATGAATAGTGACCCATATGAGTTGGGGCTAGAATTAGCCCAGGGTCCAGTAGAGAAATTTGTTCAGGGCCTAGAATAGATGAAGAATCAGCTTTCAATTTTTGATTCTGATGACTTTGAATCTTGGCTCTGTATATGCCTGTGTGACTTGTGTAGAGTCACTTGTTGATGGTTCTCTGATAGGCTAGAGCCTTGATTGTGATGTTCTGAGCCGAGAGGCTAGTGGAGCAGGACTTTGAGTGGACCTCAGCCTATTCTGTAACCACCACTTCACTCTTTCATTTTATTCGTATTTATTTTATTTGCAGCGGATAATTTATTTTAAAAAGACCAATGATTAATTGAAAATAAGTGAAGTTTTGAAAATGATTTTGAAATAAAGGTTTGATAGTATATCTTATTGGATTTATCCACAAGTAGATTGGAAAACATAAAAGGCTATGTCATAACAT
>PYAF01004630.1:75549-93426 GCA_007407185.1 Glycine tomentella
GGAAGATTAATTTTTAGTGCCAAGATATGAGACTTGAGAAATAAAATGGAGAAGAGAAACTGAAAGAAAAATTAAACCATGCATCATTTTCATTTGACCCTCAGAGTGGAGGGAAGTTTCACTAGAGTGGGTGAAACTACTGTGGTACCCTTTTTACCCTCAGAGTGGAGGGAAGTTTCACTAGAGTGGGTGAAACTCTGTAATTTTAACCCTCAGAGTGGAGGGAGGTTCCACTAGAGTGGGTGGAACTATGTTGCTTCTGGTACCCTGAGAAAATTATCTGAGATCTCAGTCATGCATCATTTAATAGAGAGAGCATGCATCACTCATCATATACCTGTCTATAAGATTTATTTTATGTTTCTGTATATTTGTTGTATTTATTTCACTTTCTGTCAATTATCTGATCATGTTTATTAAATACTTACCCGAGTGTGTCTGTGGTTGACACCTGTGATGACCCCAATTTATTTGGGCGAGCAGAGGAACAGTGAAATGCTTAGTTATGGAGGAGCTTGATGAATTATGTGCTATATTTTGGCTTGTTATCTGGATGATATCACTTGCTGTTGCTGCTTTTGGGAGTTCTGTACTGTTTTGGGTGATCTGCATTATATTTTGATAGTCTGTATTCTATTATGGATGACTGTACTACGGACTGTTATATTTACTTATGCTTAAATAACTTTGACTACGAATTATGTTAAATTTAGTTCAACGTAGCAAACCGACTAGAATAGTATTTTACGTCTCTAAATTCCATAAAAAAAAAAATTCGTAACGTAATAGCGTAAACGATTAAATACAAATAACGTATTAATCTAAAATAATCAAATAAAAAAGAAGTCGTTATACAAACCGCCAGTATTTTGTATGCATGTGGTAGTTTTGTATGTTTGTGGTTTGCCTGCATCACCTATCAATTAGAGTTTGCAAAAATCACTTGTCATATTTAAATCCTAATTGATAATATTTTTTAGTTAAGGAATGATAGAATGAGAGCCTTCACCGAATATTTAAATAAGGAATGAGGCTTTTCTCTTTGGTGTCTTTTGTTCTCTTTATGTTCTTGAGAGTTCTAAGAGAGAAAAGGGTAGTGTGGGAGTCTCTTAGCTGCAGAGGAGTGCAAAGATCACAACAATTGGGACAGATTCTGAGCAAGTCTCCTCTTTTAGAATGTCTATGTTCTTTTGATGTAATGTCTACAACCATTAGACATTAGTTTTCCCAAATCTACCTTGCAATGAAACCCAATCTTCAAGAAAACTTCAAGAACTCTGAATTCTGCACTTTCACAAGAATTTGGGGCTGTTTTTAAGCTTTTTGATTCAGCAATGGAAGATGGAAGAAAGGTTAGGGATGAAGATGGATGGCACCATGGAAAAGCTTTCCAATAAGCCTAGGAAGAATCACCACAATAGTATTGAGAAGCCATTGATAAGACTCAAGAAGTTCTTACACAAGAACAAGAGAGAAACTCTCACAACAATTTTCAGAATTGTATTAATGAACCGAAGTTAGTTACAATCAGTTTTGTCCCCTTATAAAAGCCAAAAAATTACAAGCTAAATGTCACTAAATGTAAGTAAAATGCAAATTGAAATGTAGTCCAAATGAAGCTTGAGGTGCAAGCTTCTTCCAAAATGACCCTTGGCTGACCCAGCATGTGCAGTACAGATTTCCTACTGATTTAATCGATTAATTTGAGCCTGTAATTGATTAAATGGCTTATGTAATCAATTACAGAAGTCTTGCAATCGATTAAAATAGACAAATCTTATTTTTTTTTAATTTCCTGATGCTTATGTAAACGATTACAGGCACTGGTAATCGATTAAAGGTATCAGAAACTATTTTTCAAGATGCTTTTAATATGTTACAGGAATCTGGTAATCAATTAAAACAGATAGCACTTATTTTGTGTTTCCACTAAGTTTATGTGCTTCTTCATGCTTTTCCAAGAGATACAAGTTAGCTTGGATGTGGTCTTGAAGGACTTGAAATCTAGCTCTTGTCATAGGTCCTTTAAGGCTCACCAAAGGAAGTGCTTCAAGCTCTCCTTCTAGACCTTTGGCTTGGAATGGACCTCCATCATCTTTATTAGGATTGTAATGTAGTCATACTCTTGTACCTTTTTCCCTAGTTTGGGATTGTGATGTAGTGTTACTCTTGCACCTTTTTCTGATTTTACTGAATCCTTCGATGTTTTCCAATCAATTAAATCTCTTCTTTATTCTTTATTGTTAATTTGAAGTTGATCATGTAAAATTTAGGAACACTTCACACTTTACCAAGAGGGGGGGGGGTGAATTGGTTAGGCTTGGTAAATTAAAAATTTTCTTAAACAAAATCAGAGTTTTCCCTTAGGATCTTTATCACTTTTGAAACCAAGAATCTTTATTCAATCAAATGTTCAATCCAAGATATCCAATAGCTCAAAACTTAGTTGATAAGCAAATTCACACAACCAAGAAAGACAAAATATAACCAAGATAAAGATAAGAATCAATACATAGAGATTTATACTGGTTCACGTCATACACTATGAAGCTACATCCAGTTTTCTTCCACTCAACACTAGAATGGAGTTCCACTATTGCAATTTTCTATTCTTACAAGTAATTACAAAGTCTCTCTTTATCAACCTAGATAAAGTCAGAAATCTAAAACACTATTAGATTCTTAGAGACAACCCCACTGAGAACACTACTCAGCTCAATCCTTAGAGAAATCTTATCTCTAGTTTACATGCAAGAAACCCAATCACAATAGACAAAGAATTACATCCAAAATCAAAACAAAAATTACAGAAAGATTAAGGAGAGAAACAACCTGATGATCCAATGATTAACAATGCATATGATGGATCGATACAGGTTGAATTAGCAAATTAAATCAGCTTCCCTTAATCTTGAATGAAATCTTGCTCAAAATTGACTCACAAACTCATGATCAATGTTGTAGCAGAGCAAGCATGTAAAAACACTTTGAAAACACTTAGAAAGGCTCTTAGAACTGTTTTGGCTCAATGGGTATCAGTATACTTCGTTCTAAAATCAAGCAAAGTGATTTCCTATTTATAACAGAAAAACGTAATAGAAATAATCGATTAAGACGCGACAAATAATCGATTGTTTTGCTTATGTAATCGATTATTCCAAGATTGTAATCGATTAAAATGCTCATTATAATCTTTTCTGGAATTTCTATAATAGACCAAATAATCGATTATCCCATCTTGTAATCAATTAAGACAGAAGATCCATGTTTTTCAAAATACACTAAGTAATCGATTACTGGATATGGTAATCGATTAAAGCAGAAGCCATAGCCTTTTTGATTATACTGTGTAATCGATTACAACCTATGGTAATCGATTAAAATAGGGAGTGGTTATTTTCAGATAAGCCTATGTAATCGATTACAGTATATTGGTAATCGATTATCCCAACAATCTTAAAATTCATATTAAAGCATGTAATCGATTACAGCTCATAGGTAATCGATTAAAAACATTCTACAAGGCAGTTTCTGAAAACCAAAGGTAAAATAATCGATTAATTCGATATGTAATCAATTATAATGTTCATATATGCTTTTCCAGAATAAGTGAAAAACAAAATAATCGATTAATATGATTCCGTAATTGATTAAAACAGCAAGAAAGTCATTTTTCCAAAAACCTTTGAAACAAGTTTGAAACTTAACCATATTATGAAAGCCTTATGATTTTTTTCAAACCATTTTAAGTTATTTGTGAATTAGAATGAATGCAATGCTTTAGGATCATCAGAATTGCTTTTCTCTTACATTTTATCCTAATTAATCTCTAAGTTGTCCTTTGCATGTTTGAAAGCTCAAAACTTGAAACTTGAATCAATCTTTGCTTATGCTTCAAGCAGCTCCCCCTGAATTCAACAATCTCCCTTTTTTTGGCTTTAAATATGCCAAATCTTTAATTGATTAGCAGTGGGTCTTGAGATTAATTTGAGGAACCACCATAGCACTTTATTTAAGCTTTTTCAAACCTGAAAAATTCAATACCTTTGCAAGAACAAGTGTTAAAAGTATCTGAGATTAACTTAGCATTCATTCTTATGATTTATTGACATAATGCAATCACTTTTAACAGCTATCTCCCCCTAAATTTCACAAACCATTCAGACCAATTTTTTTCCCAAAAAACGTGCACAAAAACAGGGGCAAATAGAGGTATATGCAGAGCATTGCTAAAATCAATTTTTCTCCCCCTATTTGGCTTGTTAAAGTCAAAAATGGCAAGGCACAGTGGATATAAAGAAGTAGAAACATAATATTCCATTAATATTAGAGAGAGCATTACAGAATAAGACTAAAAATCATAAAAAAAAAAAACAAAGTGCATAAACAAATAAAACTTAAGACCTAAAAATCTTCAGAATCATCCATCCTAAGAGTGGCTTCTATATTATCTATAGCCTATCATTGATTTCTCTAAATGAGCCTTGAGTCTTAGCCCTGAATTTATGGTGCATGCTGAGCAGCCCATCCACCTTTTCCAGCATGAGGGACTCAAATTGAGTATAAAGAGGTTGTTGAGAACTCTCTTCCTCTTCTTCAGAATCAGGCACTTGCTGGCCTCCAAATCAGCAGCATCAGGTTGTGGCATATGTGGAGGCACTTACTGTTGGTGCCCAGCCATCACCCATCCATCAGGTGTTTTCATTAATCCAAGCTTTGACAAATGTTTTTCTTGGATAAGGTTGTTTGAGGAGTTGGTGTTGTCTACCACCTCATTTGAAACATCAATCTGGAAGTGATCAATGAATCTGGAAACCAGAATGGGATAAGGAAAGGGATAGTTGACAAGTCTTTTTGATTTTAACATTATTTCTTGAAAGATAATAACCCAATTCATGGGAGTAGAGTTTGTCAGACCATACATCAATTATAGGTCTTCATCAATAGCTCGGGCATGATTTGTTAATGAAGCAACCTATTTTCTGGTGCCATTGGACCAGTACTTAATCTATTCCTAATAAGCATATTTGGATCAGTAAGCATTTCCCTATAGATTCCTATTTTATTGTAGCTATAATGACCCTGAGGCCTGGCCCGGATGGCGCGGGTTTTTTGCGTGGATAGTGCCAGGGTTCTTCTGCAGAAAACCAGCGCAGAGGTGTGGCGCTGGTAGCGCCGGTGTGGCGCGATCAGCGCCATGCACACTGGTGGACGGCGCGAGTAGCGCCACAGTGGCGCGAGTGGCGCCGGACACACTGGAGCTTGACGCCAATGGCGCCAGGTTGGCGCGAGTGGCACCAGAGGCTCTGGAGGTTGACGCCAGTGGCGCTAGGTGGGCGCAAGTGGCGCCAGACCATCCAGAGGACCTGTTCTTCTTTGCAGGGGGCGCGAGTGGTGCCATAGTGGCGCAGGTGGCACCATTGGTACTAGAGGATGCGCGAATCGCGCGGGAGTGGCGCGGTTGGCGTCGTGGGCTCTGGAAACTGGCGCGATCAGCGCCAGAGTGGCGTGATCGGTGCGACAACTCTAACAGGACCATTATAAAAAGGGCAAATCGCGATTTGTGAAGGAAAAGCGTTCCTTTCTTCTTCCTCCAGCGCCCCACCTCCATTGTTGAAGGTCCAAGCTTCATTCCTTCACCTTAGTTCACCAAATCACTTCCTTTGAACCGCAATCTTGTTGGAAAACACTTGGTGAGCTTGAATCTTTCATCAAATTCCCCTTAGAAACCCCAAATTTGAGAATCCCTATCTCAAGGGAAGTTCATAGAACTCGAGTTCGGTGAGGAACGGCGGCGATTCATGGATACCCGAGCTTGGGGAAGTCGTCCTTGGGCCTTCCTTGTCGTCATTGAGGTAAGAAACTCGAGATTCACCGGTTAATTTGTGAGTTGGGGTTTTGGGTGAATAGTGACCCACTTGTGTTAGAGCTAGTATTAGCCTTGGGTCCTTTAGAAACATGTGTTTAGAATGTTGTGAGGATGAAGGATTAGCTCTCAAATGTTAGTTTGGTGAACTTTGATTCTTGGCTCTATGTAATGCATGTTTAGTTGGTATGCTGAGTTGCTTGGCTATGTTGGGACATGCAAGAGCCTTGGTATGTGGTTGTGATGTGCTTGAGGGGCTGTTGGAACGGTGTCTTGTGTGTGAAAAGAACCGTTCAAGCCATATGTGAATCCTTGAGCCTTTGGTCTGCATAGAGCTTCGAGCTCTTAATGTTGGCTTGCACCGAGTTCTGTGATGACTCAAGTGCATTGTGGACATGAGATAGACCACTGAGGGTCTATGAGATGGCTTGTGAGTGATGAACCTTAAGTTAGAGGACTTAGAGGCTTTGGAAAGGAATGAGGTACCTTTCTTTGAGACGGTTGAGAACCGTGTTATTATGCTTATGCCTTGTGTGGTTGAATTGGCTTTGATATGAGCTTGTATGCCTTGTATAGGGCGTGACACCGAGGGTGTCAATGGTGTAGACCACAGAGCAGGGAAAGAACTGCAGAGCTCGGCTTTGCCAGGTAAGTTCTTGGTCCCTTGGGGATGTTTCCCACTGCTTATGCTCCACCATACTCTGAGGGAGTGATGGTTGCATTCATGATGCATGCATTGATGGTTGTTGCATTACTCATAATGATATGTATGCTTGTATCTATGCTTGTATGTGTATGATACTTGTTGTTAGTTCTGGCCAGTAAGATAAGTATGGACCTCCCTAGGAGAAGGGCGCACCTCCTAGTTTGGTTCGCTCATGGGTGATGATGATCCCTTAAAACCAAGAGATAGGTGTGTCCCGTCGCGGTTGAAGCCTATTCTTGGAGGTACCATATACGTGCGTCCATGCATAAGGGGTAGCTCCCGATGGGATGGCACGGGTGTGAGTTCCGGTCTCACACTGAGGTCGGTGTTGATGCGATCCACCGTACATTAGAGATAGATGACTTGCTTGTATTGTTATGAGGGCTGGGAGGCCAGATTTGATTGTGATACTTGGATGACGTGTGTCATGGAAAGTGAGCCAGGGTGGAGGAGATGCCTCTAAGGACCTTGAGCTTACTGAGATGTATATCTCACCCCGTGTGGGGCTTATGTTATTTCAGGTGACTCTTCTGGCAGAGAGGAGCAGTCTCAAGGCAGGAGGCCCCAGTAGAGACAGTGACTACTTGGTCGTGCGGCAGCAGGGAGAGCTGGGTGGCTCAGATGTGTTTTGATGATGTTTTGTATCCCTGTAGAGGGAAGATGTGTGTGTGCACACATGTATTACTTTTGTATTTGTACAGGCTATGTATACCCTCGTGTGAGGAAGGCTCTGTAAGATCAAAAGCACTCGGATGCTTATTCTTTTGTATAGACACTTCGAGTGTCAGATGATGTATTTGTACATAACCCATCAAGTTATGTAATGATGTTTCCTCATGTATATCTGTTAAGATTTGTGTTTATCTGCCTATGGTTTTGTGATTCTGGATCAGTAGGGGTTTGTATTATTTTTTGATGAGATGCTATATGTTCCATACATAATGTAATCAAGAAATATGGTTTTCGATATATGCTTTCGCAAAGTCTTTAATTAAAGTGATTAAGCGCTAATCTGATAATTATAATGTTAATACACCGGGTGCACACGAGGTGTTACAGTAGCCATTAGGAGTCTCTACAAATTTTCTCCCCCCCTCACACACTACACTAGCAATGGTCTCCCACAATTTAGGAGTGATTTCCATCTCAACTCCCTTGACAGTGGACTTAAGGTTCCCACTCATGGATGCCTTGGCACAGGTATAGAAAACCTTTACCAAGCCAGGGTAGTAAGTACCCTTCATTTCAACAAATCTCCTAAGGCCTTGGTTTTCCAAGTAGGCAGGAAATGTGAATCCTTCCTTGATGAACCTGTCAAGGCTAAGGTACTTAGGGGAACTAATGGGCTTGGTGGCATTGAACTGGAGGTAGTTCATTTTGTCAGACTCTTTGTTGAACCAAATGTCCAACTTATTTGGGGGTTGAGGCTATGGGTTGGAAGAAGACTCCCCTACCTTACGTTTACCAGTCCTAACTCGTTTTGGTGTAGACATGTTTAGTAGAAAGCACTGACACAAACAAGAGGTTATAGACACAAAGGCTTAGACAGAAATAGAGCAAGAAGAGATAGAGATGTTGGTGCAAAGTCATAAATTGAAGCATATAATGTATTTATAGGAAAAAATCAATCACCAACGTTCAAATTATTTAAAAATCTAGCTGTTAGAGACAGTTAACACCAGTTAATGATGACCAGATACAAAATTGATTGGATTGGGCAGTTACCAAACCCAGAAAAAACTGTCAGAATTCAAATAACAGCTTAAATAATCAATTAAAATTTAACGTAATCAATTATTTCAGACAATCTGAAAACAATTTTAACACAGTAATCGATTATTTCGTTGTGTAATCGATTATTTTGTAAGCTTTCAGAGGTTGAAGATGATGTGTAATCGATTACATGCTTCAGTAATCGATTATATCAGTCAAGATAGAAATCCAAACAAGTATCAGAGCTTATTTAATCGATTATCCCGAGTGGTAATCGATTATTCCAAGAAATATGTAACACAGGACGCAAATGTAATCGATTACCAATATGTAGTAATCGATTACTCCAGTGGGACACACAAACATGAAAATGCATTTTATTTAAAGTAATAGATTATCCCGTTGTGTAATCGATTATTCCAGAGGGAGTTAATTTCAGATACATGAAGAATAATCGATTACAAGCTCAACGTAATCGATTCCAGAGGCACAACTTGCACACATAATGTGATTTTTGATGAATTTAATCGATTAACACATGATGTAATTGATTATTACAGCAA
Source organism: Glycine tomentella (assembly GCA_007407185.1). Classification (NCBI taxonomy): domain Eukaryota; kingdom Viridiplantae; phylum Streptophyta; class Magnoliopsida; order Fabales; family Fabaceae; genus Glycine; species Glycine tomentella. The sequence goes on from PYAF01004630.1 coordinate 84,398, forward strand.
ATGTATCAGAAAGAGAGCATTTTTGCAGATCAATACAAATTTTAATCATTCAATGATAAATGCAGTAGTGAGGCTTCAATTAGTCATGGAAAAGCATACATTAAACAAGCTAGCATAGATTATTTTCATCAAGAATACCTAGCATGTTTCTAAGTGCATAAAATCTATCCTTTGGCAAAGGTTTAGTGAATATGTCAGCAAGTTGATTATGGGTATCAATGAACTCAACCTTGATGTTACCTTTCTGCACATGATCTCTTATGAAGTGATGTCTAATTTCAATGTGCTTGGTCCTTGAGTGCATGACAGGATTCTTTGAAATATTTATTGCACTTGTGTTGTCACAAAGTAGTGGCATCTCCTTAAGATCAACTCCATAATCTTGCATTTGTTGCTTAAGTCATAGGCTTTGTGCACAGCAACTCCCAACTGAGATATATTCAGCTTCAGCAGTTGACAAGGCCACACAAGCTTGTTTCTTGCAATGCCATGATATGAGTGAACTTCCAAAGAGATGACAAGTTCCACTTGTGCTTTTCCTATCAAGTTTACATCCTGCAAAATCATAATCAGAATATCCAATAATATATATTGGTGCACCTTTAGGATACCATAGCCCAACTTTGGGTGTTGTCTTGAGGTATTTGATGATCCTTTTGACTGTTGTAAGGTGAGAAACTCTTTTAGATTTGCTTAGTATCTTGCACACAAGCAAACACTTAGCATAATATCTGGTCTACTAGCTGCCAAATATAGTAAAGAGCCAATCATTCCTCTATATTTGAATTCATCCACCTTCTTCCCTTTTTCATCTGAATCAAGGTATGTTGAAGTTGCCATATGAGTTGTAGCATCTTTTCTTCTCTCCATCTTAAACTTCTTGATGACTTCAAGGCAATACTTTGATTGGTTGAGGAAAGTTCCACTCTTCATTTGTTTGACTTGAAGTCCTAGAAAGAATGTTAACTCTCCCATCATAGACATCTCAAACACATTTTGCATAGCTGCAGAAAATTCTTTACAAAGCTTTTGATTAGTTGAACCAAAAATAATGTCATCAACATATATTTGAACTAATAGGATATCATCCTTATGCCTTTTGATGAACAAGGTTTATCAACATTGCCCCTTACAAAAGATTGATCAAGTAGGAACTTACTCAATCTTTTATACCATGATCTTGGAGCTTGTTTCAGACATAGAGGACCTTTTTAAGTTTAAAGACATGATTAGGATGTTTAAAATAAAAAAAAAAAACTGGAGGTTGTTCAACATACATGTCCTCCTCTATGTAACCATTTAAAAAAGCACTTTTGACATCCATTTTATAAAGTTTGAAATGCATTAAGCATGCATATGCAAGTAATAACCTAATTGTTTCCAATCTTGCAACTGGAGCATAAGTTTCCTTATAGTCAATGCCTTCCTCTTGGTTGTAACCTTTAGCAACAAATCTAGCTTTGTTTCTTATGATTCCACTTTCATCAAGTTTGTTCCTAAAAACCCACTTTGTACCGATAGGCTTAATTGATGAAGGTCTAGGAACAAGTTCCCAAACTTCATTTCTTTTGAATTAATTCAGTTCATCATGCATGACACGCATCCAGTGTTCATCTTGCAAGGCATGGTTAATATCTTTAGGTTCAATTTGAGATACAAAAGCCATGTCACAACATAAATTTCTAATAGAAGATCTAGTAGAGACTCTCTTTGATACTTCACCAATTATATTATCTAGTGACAAGTCTCTTGTAGTTCTGCACTATTTTGGCCTTTGGTTGGAAGTTGATGGAATTGCTTCAGCACTAGGTTCACTTTTCTCATTGATAGATAATTTCTCAAGCTGGACATTTTGCTCCAATTGACCTGCATCTTCATCACACTCATTTTCCTCTTTTGAGGGGTTAGATTCATCACAAATTACATGGACAGATTCTTCCATGCACATGGTTCTTTTGTTGAAAACTCTATATGCTTTACTTTGCAATGAATATCCAAGAAATATGGCTTCATCAGCCTTTGCATCAAACTTTCCTAGTGATTCTTTCCCATTATTTAAAACAAAACACTTGCAGCCAAAAGTTCTTAAATGAGAAATATTGGGCTTCCTTCCTTTGTTCAACTCATAAGGTGTTTTCTTCAAGATGGGTCTTATGAGTAATCTATTTAAAGTGTAGCATACAGTGCTTACTACATCAGCCCAAAAATTCTTTGGTAAATTTGTCTCATTTAGAAGTGTTCTTGCACCTTCTTCAAGTGATCTGTTTTTCCTCTCCACAACACCATTTTGTTAAGGTGTTCTTGGAGCTGAAAAATTGTGGTTAATTCCATTTTCTTCAAAATGATCATTTTGTAATTCTCCACCATGGTCACTTCTAATTGAGATAATTTTACAACCTTTCTCATTTTGAACAAATTTGGCCAATTTTCTGAAAGCATAGAAAGCATCACTCTTGGATTTCAAAAACAAAGTCTGTAACGTCTCTCTTTACTCTCTCGTGCTTGATTGATTTTAGGTGAAATCTCATGTCCATTTTGTATTAGAATCATGTTATTTATAAATTTTACAGAAAATTTTTAGCTTTGCTTGCAAGTTCTTGGTTTGTTCGTAACGTAGACGCTTCTCCCCCGCTACGGTTCAATTATAATAAATAGATACAGTCCTTAATACAGTCCAAATACATGTCCAAAAAAATATACAGGCTGTCTAGTTTTAATACAAATTACAAAGAAACAAAATACACCAAATACAAAATTATAATTCATCAATCTTCCTTATCACATCTGCTTCAATATCATCCATAGCTTATGCTTCACTGTTCCCCTGCTCGCCTAAATGAGTTAGGGTCATCACAGGTGTCAACCACAGACACAAATAGGGGTAAGTATATGATAAACATAGTTTGAATAAGCCATATATAACACAGATGGATAAAGCTTTAATTAAAAGATCTCAACAGATACAATATACAGAACATCATACACATACCCATCATGTGATGCATGAGATGCATGCTCATCTTTTTATATGATGCATGACTGAGATCTCAGAGTCTTATCAAAAGGTACCAAAATCAACATAGTTTCACCCACTCCAGTGAAACAGTCCCACCCACTCCAGTGAGACCTCCCTCCACTCTGAGGGGATAAAAAGGGTACCATAAAATAGTTTCACCCACTCCAGTGGAACAGTCCCACCCACTAGAGTGAGACCTCCCTCCACCCCGAGGGGATAAATGCAAATGGAATATGTAATGGCTTGTTTTTTATTTTTTTTTTCTTTTCTCCATTTATTTTATTTCTCAAATTCTCATATCAGATAATTCCACCCACTCCAGTGGAACACGTCTCAAAGCTCAGCATACAGCCATAGTTCAATATCATCAACATAGTACACATCTTTATTTATCATCATCAAACTCATAAAATCACGTAAAATTCATATAGATTCATAAAGCACCAATCAACATATTATTCTTACCAAGATCTATAGAATCACTCAACAACCCATAAGCTTTGTAAAATCATATACAACCACACAGATTCCACCACATCACACACTTTTATTTCTTTGAAGTATTTTATCAAACACTTGGTGCGCGTTTATGGAAACACTCAACAACACATGAAATATCACATCACTTTTGCTAAAGCATTAAACCATGCAAATATAATTTAAATTCAACAACAATAATTCAGACCAACCACTTACTAGACATATTTTATTCATTGGAACAAATTATCAAATATATGGTGTGCAGCTTAAATTCATAGAATTCTTTTAAAGAAAGCCACTTAACCTTAATCTTTATAAAGCTTCACATACTTCTAAGAATAAATAAATATGTTTCCAACATAATCCAGTTCAAAGATTTAGAAAAATACTTGTAACTTTAATTCCAATCTTCAATCACCTTCTTTAATAATAGTCATAATATACATAAACATAAGTCACTTAAAATCACTTATTAAGTTTAGATTCAAGTTATTCATTCAAAATATCATTCAATAACAAAGATCAAGTCACTTATTCTAATAGTTTTTTTTTTATTTAGCAATCTTTAACTCTTTGAGGCATTTCATCAAACACCTAGAATACAAGACTTAATCAAATAAATCAAGGAGTAATATTCAAACTAAGCTATCATAAACTCCCCCATACCTTGTTTCCTAAGCCTTGTGGACAGCCTTTCTTCCTTGAATTTAAATAGCTCTTGCTCCTAAAATGGCTAGTGCTTCACGTGAACTTCCAAGGTTTTAGGCTTTTGCTTTATGTTTTGGTAAAAGGTGATTTAGAAAAGAATGGAATGAAAGGCTTTAGGCTAGTGTTTTGCACGGTTTGAACTCTCCTTAGGCTGTCCAAATTTTCGGTCATATGCTTCCTTATATATGATGTTTTAGCTTGATCTTTTACTACAAAAATCTAAGCTTACTTTATACTTGTTTCAATTCTATTGGCCATCCAATTCCTAGCTTCCAAGTGGCCTATATCTTGATTCTTCCTCTCCATTGCACGTTAGGTTTCATTCTTGGAGGCTACTCTTTGTGATTTCACGTGGAATGCTAGCAAATATCTTCCTAAAATGATTATTGCTATCTTTCCATATGCTTCTTTTTTTATTGGCCAACCTTTCTTAAGCTTCCAAGTGGCTTGATTCATGAAAATTCCACACTTTTCTCTTGCTTTCTTGTGTTGCACGTGGACTAGCTAGGCTAAGATGTATTCCATTTGTTTTCCTTCTCATTTGTGGAATAGCTTAGGCTTAGTCATAAAAATCTCTGCCCAAAACCCGTGTTATAGAAATATTTACTTTGAATTTGTTAACTGTTGGATCTTCTCAAAATTTTAAGGGTATATTCCTATCTTACATATCTAAGTTTTGACCGTTGGGATCGTGGAAATAATGTCCCTAGATATCCATGTATTTTACCAAAGGAGACAACATAAAATTTGCTACAAATATCTTTTTTACTTTCTTTACATATGGACCAATGGAAATGGCTAGGCTTCTTAACTCTCCATGTGTCCATTCTTGAATGTTCCTAAGGATTTTCTCCCTTGATTGTGTATCACACGGCCAAGGCTTGATCTTAGATAACCAAATCAACAATTTTTCCTTTTATTACATGTAATAACAAAATTCTAAGTTCTTATTGGTCCAATTTGCTTTTATTTAGTAAAATCACGAAACTAACTCATTAAGGATCCTATTCCTCCCACAAGTAAGAGAAAACTCCTTAGATTATGTCTATCCTTTTTCTTATATTTTTCTGATACCTGAGGTTGTCTAGATTAAGCTCTTTTTAACCTATCTTCCAAAATCTGTAAAAATTCTATTTTAGGATTTTCTGCCTCCTACCTTGCTGATACTTGGTTATCTAAAAGTATTTTATCCTATAGTCAGGTTCCCACAAATTTCTGAAGTCATTTTGGTCATTTTTGACCTAAGGGTATTTTGGTAATTTTACTACTCACTCTAGGGGCAAAATCGTCATTTTTTAAAAAATGTTCAGGATCTTTCTGTAATTGTCACTCTAAGGGTATCTTTGGTCATTCCAAAACATCTAAGGATATTTATAACATTTTTTCCTTAAAATGTCTTTACTGGACTTCCTAGGGCAATTTGGTCATTAATAAAATATCTAGGGGTATTTTGGTCATTTATTGCCTCAGGGACCTATTTGTCATTTCTGAAATTGTCAAGGACATTTATGTCATTTTCAAAAGGGACATGTGTGTCTTTTTTCAAAATGTTCAAGGGTATTTTCGTCATTTCTTCCAAATCTTTTGTACTGCCTTTAATCCTAATAATTGACTGTGATTCCCAATTTTTGGGGTGTTACAAAGTCCAAGTAAATCTAGAGTAGTCATCAACAATAACAAGTTCATAGTAATTACCACCTAAACTCATGGTTCTAGAAGGACCAAACAAAAATCAATGTACAGTAATTCAAGTGGTCTTGAGGTGGAAAGAATGTTTTTACTTTGAAAAGAGATTTTGGTTTTTTCCCCTTTTGACATGCATCACATAGTTTGTCCTTTTCAAATTTGAGTTTTGGTAGGCCAATAACTAAGTCCTTTTTAATGAGTTTATTCATATGGAGCATGTTAATGTGGCTAGCTCTCCTATGCCACAACCATGTTTCATCTAACTTACTCATTAAGCATGTAGTCTTGTGGAAAAATGCATGGTCTATGGAAAGCAAATAAATGTTACCTTTTCTTTTGCCAATGTGGATTACTTCTCCACTTTTACCATCACATATCATGCAACAATCTTGATTGAAAGAAATTTTAAAACCTTTATCACATAATTGACTTATGCTTAGTATATTATGCTTCAAGCCTTCAACATAGAGTACATTGCTGATTTTTGTGTTCAAGCTGTCACCAATGTTTCCTTCACCTATAATCTTCCCTTTGTTGTTGTCTCCATAAGTAACATAGCCCCCATCTTTAAGTGTAAGATTTTTGAGCAAGGACTTGTCACCGGTCATATGTCTTGAGCAGCCAATATCAAGATACCATAAGGAAGAGCTTGCTCTAAGACACACCTACAAAAAGGACAAATCACTTCATAGGAGAAGGTACCCATTTGAGTTTGGGTCCAAAGGAGTTAGTTGTTTGCTTTTTCTTTTCTACCCAAATACACTCACCATTTGGGACATAAAATCTTCTTGCAAAACATTGGTAAGATGTATGTCCTTTTTCCATACAATAGTGACAAACAACAACTTCATATGAATTTCAAAAGAACCTATTTTGATTGAATCTTGGTTTCTTCTTCTTCTTCTTCTGTTTTGGAGGTACAAAGGTTGTCTTTTGAACACTTTTAAAACTCTTTTTGTACCCCAATCCAGAAGTGTCACCAAACTGTTTTTGAGTACTCAACATATCATTCAAATCACATTTTCCTTTGTTGAGTTTTTCCAAGATATCAATCAACTCATTGTTCTTCGAAACAATCTGCATACATTTTTCTTCTTGATTAAGTCTATACTCATCAAAAGCTTTTTGCAGCATTTCATATTTGTTACTAGTTGTAGAGGAAGAGGCACAAACACAACCACTTGATTTATAGCTTGAAGTAAGTTTTTCATTTCTTCCTTCAAGTTACAAACTTCAGTTTGTAATTCCATTATTTTTGCAAGATGATCTTCAATATTTTTCTTAAGCTTATTGTTGGATTTAGAAAGTTTTTTATCCTCTTTATGCATTTCTTGAAAAGCAAAAATGGCTTGATCAAGTTCAGAGGTTACCTCATCTTCTTCTTCTAAGAGATCATCATTCTCTTCATTGACAATTGAAGTAAGGCACATGTTAGCTTCCTCTAATTCAGTGGAGGATTCAGAAGTTGTAGAATCATTGTCCTCCCAATCAATGTAGGCTCCTCTTGGCTTTGCTTCTCTCTTGCCTTTGCTGTCACTTTGTTGTTTCTTCAAGTAGATTGAACATTCTGACTTTATGTGGCCAAGTTTGCCACATTCAAAGCATGTAGAGTTGTTGTCAATCTTCTTGTTGTTGCTAGTGTTGTTGTTGGTATTGCTCTTGTTATTTCTTACGAATCTTTTGCCCTTATTCTTCTTTAGAAACTTGCTGAACTTTTTCACAATCAAGTTCATGCTTTCTTCATCTTCCTCAACACTTGAGTTTTCTTCTTTTTCCACCTTAGGTGTTGCAGCCTTTAGTGCAATTCCTTTGCTTTTTCTATCTGCATCTTCACCAAAGGTTAGTTGAGATAATTCTAATTCATACTCAAGTAACTTACCAAAAAGAGCAGCCATGGTCATTTGTGAGAGATCCTTAGATTCTTTGATAGCTGTCACTTTTGGTTGCCATGCTCTAGTGAGGCACTTCGAGATTTTGATGTTTAATTCCTCAACATCAAAGGTCTTCCCAAGTCCCAAAAGATGATTCACTATGTGTGTGAATCTTGTTTGGAGTTGAGAAATGCTTTTATTTTTGTTCATCTTGAACATCTCATATTCATGTATCAAGGAGTGTTTTCTTGATCTCCTCACTTCTTCAGTTCCTTCATGGGTGATCTCTAATCTCCCACATCTCCTTGGCACTGGTCCATCTAACTGTTCTGAAGAATTCATCAGAAGAAAGAGTAGAAGTTATCATATTCTTGGCTTTAAAATCATACTGAGCAATCCTCTTTTCTTCATCATTCATCTCATCCCAATCTTTGGGAATCAAGTTATTATCAACAACTTTGATTGGTACCCTAGGACCTTTTTCAATTGCATTCCATGCACCTAGATCATTGGATTGAATAAAGATCTTCATCATATTTTTCCAAAAACTGAAATGTTCCCCCTCAAACAAAGGAGGTCTGTTTAAGGAGGCACCTTCCTTAAAGGTTATTTGTGAAGTATTCATTTTTGAAAGAAAGTGATCTTGAGTAACTTTCAAGACCTAGCTCTTGATGCCAATTGTAAAATATAGGAACACTTTACACTTAACCAAGAGGGGGGTGAATTGGTTAGGCTTGGTAAATTAAAAATTTTCTTAAACAAAATCAGAGTTTTCCCTTAGGATCTTTATCACTTTTGAAACCAAGAATCTTTATTCAATCAAATGTTCAATCCAAGGTATCCAATAGCTCAAAACTTAGTTGATAAGAAATTCACACAACCAAGAAAGACAGAATATAACCAAGATAAAGATAAGAATCAATACACAAAGATTTATACTGGTTCACTTCAAACACTATGAAGCTACATTCAGTTTTCTTCCACTCAACACTAGAATGGAGTTCCACTATTGCAATTTTCTGTTCTTACAAGTAATTACAAAGTCTCTCTTTATCAACCTAGATAAAGTTCAGAAATCTAAAACACTATTAGATTCTTAGAGACAACCCCACTGAGAACACTACTCAGCTCAATCCTTAGAGAAATCTTATCTCTAGTTTACATGCAAGAAACCCAATCACAATAGACAAAGAATTACATCCAAAATCAAAACAAAAATTACAGAAAGATTAAGGAGAGAAACAACCTGATGATCCAATGATTAACAA
>PYAF01004631.1:10986-28864 GCA_007407185.1 Glycine tomentella
ATTGAATGGGCTTGGAATTAATTCGTGGACTTGAAGATGGAGTGCCACGTCAGCATTATTTTCCACAGCAGCAGCTTATTTTCGTTTTATTTTATTTTAGTAATTTTGCTTGGGCCAGAATTGTTAGGAAAGGCCCATTTTCGTTGGTGAGGCAGTCACTAGTATTTTTAGGGTTCTGTGCCCATGCAATTGGCAGCCAGCACTATTCACGTTTTTGAGTTTTAGGGTTTTAGAGAATTTCGTTTTCTGCTTCTTCTCTGTTTTGTAGTTTCGTTTTCTGTTTTCACCTTCATTTGTGACTTTCTATTTCAGAATACAATTTCGTTATCTGTTCAGTTCTGTTTCAATCTGCTTATTTCGCTTTCAGTATTTAGGTTTTCGTTTATGTTTATTTCAATTCGTACCTGTGTTGCAATTTTCGAATTAGTGGAAGGCTAAACCCTAGGGTTGGACCCTAGGACAGATTGCAGACCTTTAATGGAGGTTCCCTGTTTTTGCAATTCCTTTTCTGCTTGGTTCCTCCTTGTTTGGGTTTCTATCTGTGTTTTTCGAATTAGAATCATGCTTAATGATTCTGAGTTGATTGATTCAGTAATCTCAGTTTGCTTAATTCTGAGAGCTTGCCCTAACGAGGTTCACGTTTGCTTAATTCATGTAATGACGTTTTAGGTTAATCTTCGCTTAGTTGATTAATCTGGACTGATAAGGATTAAGTAGGACAGATTATCTTTCGTGAACCGAGGATATTAGAGGCGCAATCTGTTTGAAGGGTCTGACTCGTTTTAATTCACTGCATTTAATTAGTAATTTTGTTCATAATTCAATTCTGCATTCTGCCAAAAATTCTCCCCCCTACACGTTTAAACCCTTACACAGACGACATTTGATCCTTGAGAGACGACCTAGGAGTCACTTCCTAGTACTACACTTAATCTGTATTAATTTGACGAAGTGCGACCTTCGATCAGAAGGCTAATGAGGAGTTGATGGCAGAATTGAGATCCCTATGGAGAGAGGACAGAGGACCCTCTCCATCGCCTGCATATGAGGGCGAGGGTAGTCGCCACCAGGGTAGCCGTCGTTCTGATGGACCTAGCCACCACAGATGGAACCGGTTGTCCCAATCTGAGGTTGATGAGGATACAGCTGCTAGAGGGAAGATACTCATTGCTTTCCGCCAGTATGACCTTCCAGCCTTTCATGGGGAGTATGATCCCATTGCTGCTGTTAGATGGCTACAGGCCTTAGAGAAGATCTTCATTGTGATGGAGTGTTCAGACCATCAGAGACTTCTCTATGCCACATATATGCTTTAGGGAGATGCTCATGAGTGGTGGGTTACCACTTCAGAGTTGATGAGAGGTCAGGGTGAGGCTGTTACCTGGCAGGCTTTTGAGGCCCAGTTCCTAGACAGATACTTCCCCAGAGATGCCAGAGAGCAGAAGCAGGCCGAGTTTGAGGGCCTTGTCCAGGGACATATGACAGTAGATGAGTATTTAGCCAAGTTTAATGAGTTGGCTAAATATGCTCATTTCAGGAGGGTTCTACTTGATGCAGAAGTTCTTGCAGCTAAGTTCCAGAGAGGACTTAGAGAGAGCATTGAGGAGAAGATAGCTGGTAGTGGGTCCCGAGATCTGGGTAGTCTAGTGAGGCAGTGCTGGCAAGTGGAGGATATGATTAGGAGGCGTAGTGGCAGCCAGCCTACTTCCTCCGTGAGACAGGAGATGAGGAGATCCAGTGGTCCAGGCCCAGCTGTGATGGGCAAAGGCAGAGATTTGGGGGTTTCTTCTCCAACAAACAAATTCAAGAAGGGCTCCAGCCAGAGAGGAGGGCCACCGAGACCAGGTCCACGTTCTAAGTGTGCTACGTGTGGGAAGCATCATTGGGGAGTGTGTTCCACTGGTCAGTTAGTATGATATAGATGTGGCAAGCATGGTCACTATGCTAGGGAGTGTTCACAGGCAGACGGTCGGGCTATAGCTGCTCCAATGATATCAGTAGCACCTACTACAGGCCGGATTTATACAGTGGATGCTAGAGAGGCAGCCAAAGCTCCTGACTTGATCAGAGGTACTATTCTGATAGATGTTTTTGATGTGAGGGTCTTGTTCGACTTTGGAGCTACTCACTCTTTTCATTAGTGATAGCACTGCTTTAGGACTGAACTTGCCGAGGTTCAGCCTTTCTTCTCCTATGGAGGTTACTACCGCCTCTAAGGAGCAGTGTAGAGTGGATATATGCTGCAGAGATGTACATTTTCAGTTTAAGGGCAGGGAATATAGTGTTGATCTATATTGCCCTGCGATGCCTACCTTTGAGATTATTTTGGGTATGGATTGGTTGTCCAAGTATGGCATTATGTTAGATTGTTGCTATAAGAAGGTCGTAGTGCCTTTAGATGGAGTCAGCTCGAGTCCCACTTCGTTTCTCTCGGTCTTGCAAGTTCGCAAGGAAATGAATAGAGGAGCTCAGGGCTATCTTTTGCTGAGTGCAGCAGATGAGAGACAGGGAGTGGATATGTCAAAGATTCCGGTGGTGAGTGAGTTTGTTGATGTATTTTCAGAAGAGATTACACAGCTTCCACCGGATAGGGGGATTGAATTCTTCATTGATTTGGTTCCAGGTGTGGGACCCATATCCATAGCTCCTTACTGCATGTCTCCTTTAGAGTTAAAAGAACTGAAGGTGCAGATTGAGGACTTGCTATCCAAAGAGTTTATTAGACCGAGTGTCTCACCGTGGGGAGCACCGATTCTTTTCGTGAAGAAGAAGGATGGGAGTATGAGATTGTGTGTGGATTACAGGCAGTTGAATAAGGTTACTATAAAGAATAAGTATCATTTACCTCGGATTGATGATTTGCTTGATCAGTTAAGGGGTGCTTGTGTATTCCCCAAGATAGATCTGCGATCCAGATATCACCAGATTCGGATTAAGCCCGAGGACATACCGAAGACAGCCTTCAGATCTCGGTATGGTCACTATGAGTATCAGGTCATTCCCTTTGGTTTGACAAATGCCCCAACAGTGTTCATGAATTATATGAATAGGGTGTTCAGACCTTATTTGGATCAATTTGTAGTGGTATTTATTGATGATATACTGATCTACTCCAGGACGGAGACAGAGCATGCCGAACACCTCAGGATTATTCTTCAGACATTGAGGAATGATTGGTTGTATGCTAAATTGTCGAAGTGTGAGTTTTGGCTATCAAAGGTAAAATTTCTTAGCCATGTAATTTTCGCAGCTGGGGTAGCAGTTGATCCCAGTAAGATAGAGGCTGTGATGTCTTGGGAGAGGCCTAAGAATGTTTCAGAGATCCGTAGTTTCCTTGGTCTAGCAGGTTACTATCGGAGGTTCATTCAGGGGTTCTCACAGATGGTGTTACCGTTGACCCGCCTTACCAGGAAAGGTAGCCTATTTGTCTGGACTCATGAATGTGAGGAGTGTTTTCTGAGATTGGAGGAAAAGTTGACCACAGCTCCAGTGTTGACTCTTCCTGATCCTGAAGGATGTTTTGAGGTTTATTGTGATGCTTCCAAGCAGGGACTTGGATGTGTGTTGATGCAGGAGAAGAGGATAGTTACCTATGCATCCAGACAGCTAAAGCCACATGAGGAGAATTATCCTACACATGATTTAGAGCTTGCAGCTATTGTCTTTGCTCTAAAGGTGTGGAGGCATTACTTGTATGGTGCCAAGTTGGTGGTATTCAGTGACCACAAGAGTCTCAAGTATCTCTATGACCAGAAGGAGTTGAATATGAGGCAGAGATGGTGGATGGAGTTCCTCAAAGATTATGACTTTGAGTTGAGATATCATCCCGACAAGGCGAATGTAGTTGCTGATGCCTTGAGCAGAAAGCATATGAGTGTTGCCTGCATGATGATCTCAGACTGTAAGCTTATTGAGCAGTTTAGAGATATGCACTTGACTGTGACTGAGGGTGCTAGTGGTCTCGAGTTGAGAGAGACTAAGGTTGATAATGAGTTGATACGGAGGATCCGAGAGGCTCAGAAGCAGAATGATACTGTGAGGGCCATGATGGGTCAGCAGGATGTTTCTTGGGAGACTTGTGACTTGGTGTTGTATCAAGATCGGATCGTTGTGCCTAAGGGCGAGTTGGTGGATGCAGTTCTGTCTGAGGCTCATAAGGGCCAGTTTAGCATTCATCTGGGTGCCACCAAGATGTATCAGGATCTTAAGAGGAGATTCTGGTGGCCAGGGATGAAGAGAGATATAGCTGAGTATGTTTCTAAGTATCTGGTATATCAGAAGGTGAAGATTGAGCACCAGAGACCGTCAGGCTACTACAGCCTTTACAGATTCCTGAGTGGAAATGGGATGGCATTTCCATGGATTTTGTGGTTAGATTGCCGAGGACTCAGACGGGATGTGATTCTATCTGGGTAATTGTAGATAGACTGACCAAGTCTGCTCATTTCTTACCTGTTCGGACTGATCATACTACAGAGAGGTTGGCTCAGCTATATGTCAGAGAAATTGTCAGACAGCATGGTGTCCCAGAGAGTATTGTCAGTGATAGAGATCCGAAGTTCACTTCTAGATTCTGGAGTGCGCTTCATGAGGCTTTTGGGACACAGCTAAAGCTTCGTACAGCCTACCATCCTCAGACAGATGGTCAGACGGAGAGGACTATCCAGACCCTGGAGGATATGTTGAGAGCTTGTGCCTTAGAGCAGGGTACTAGCTGGGATAGATACCTACCACTGGTGGAGTTCTCTTACAATAATAGCTTTCATGCTTGTTTGGGTATGGCACCATATGAGGCATTGTATGGCCAGAGGTGCAGGACTCCTGTTTGTTGGACTGAGGTAGGTGAGAGATAGCTTCTTGGACCTGAAATGGTTTAGGAGACTACTGAGCAGATCCGTTTGATCAGAGATAAGTTGTTGAAGGCTCAGAGTCGACAGAAGAGCTATTATAATCATAAACACAGGCCGCTGCAGTTTGATGAGGGCGACCATGTGTTTCTAAGGCTGTCTCCAGTCACTGGTGTTGGACGGGCATTGGGTGTGAAGAAGCTCAGTCTTAGGTTCATCGGTCCTTACCAAATTCTCCAAAGGGTAGGGCCAGTGGCTTTCAGGCTAGCTTTGCCTCCCCAATTGTCAGGGCTGCATGATGTTTTCCACGTGTCTTAGTTGAGGAGGTATGTGCCAGATCCTTCACACATGGTGGAGCCTGACACCATCCAGATTAGGGAGAATCTGACTTGCCCTATACGACCAGTGCGTATTCTTGACAAGATAGAGAAGTAGATCCGATGTAAGACTATTCCCATAGTCAAGGTACAATGGGAAGGGAGGACACCTGAGGAAGCGACTTGGGAGCGGGAGTAGGAGCTTTTGCAGCTGTACCCCGAGTTGCTTGACAGGTATGGATTCAAATTTTTGCGAACAAAAGTCTTATAAAGGTGGGGTGAATATAATAACCATGGCTAAATAGATAAAAAAAAAAAAGAAAGAAAAGTTTAAATTTTCAAAATTCTGTCGCAAAAAGCGTTAGTGACGGAATTAGTGACGGATTTAGCGAAGGCTAAATTCTGGCGCAAGTAGCGCCACAGATGCTGGATTTTGGTGCAGTTAGCACCACGGATGCTGGATTTTGGCGCAAGCAGCACTAGATTGGCGCGGTTAGCACCACAGATGCTGGAATTTAGCAAGATTAGCACCAGAAGTGGCGCGATTCTTGCGAGACCTCGGGCAGGGCCTCTATAAAAGGGTCGTTTTACGAGTTTTGACCCAAAATCCTTGCTTCTTCTTCTCCCAACGCCATTCCTCCATTGATGAACCACTGAGCTTCGTAAATCTTTATCCTTTGGCCAAAACACCTTCTACCCAACATGAAACTTGTGGGAAATCCTCCTAAAAACCATCAATCGGAGAGATCCCGTTCTCTAGGGAACTTTGAAAATACTGAGTTTGGAAGGGAAAGAAGGCGATTCAAGGACGCCAAAGCTTGGAGAAGTGATCCTCCAGCCTTCCTCGACTGTTTAGAGGTAAGAAACTCAAGTTTTACCGATTGATTTGAGAATTTGTTCTTGGGGTGAATAGTGACCCTTTTGTGATAAGGTTGGAATTAGACTTGGGTTCTTTAGAAAATTATGCTCATAAGGCTGTTCTGATGAATGTTGAGCTTTGAATCATAACTATTGATGAAGTTCGATTTTGACTCTGAGATATGTATGAGAATGATGAATGTTGGTTAAATGGAAGGTATTATGATACGTATGAGCCTAGATTCCTTTACAAAATAGGTTCAGAATACCATATAAACGGTGAAAATGTGTTGATATAACCAGTTTGATGAATTTGATAATCGTTGATATATGGTCTGGTTAAGACATGGAATTGGCTTATGCAGAGTTTTAGAGAGACTCTGGTGCTTGGTTAGGCTGAGACAGATCTTGCTGAGGGTCTGTGAGACGCCTATAAGGTGGTTAGTTAAGATAACCTTAAGGTAGGGAACAAAAAGGTTTAATGGAAAAGAATGACGTTTCTTTTCATTATAATGGTTGAGGATCGTTATTGATTGGTTGTTTGTGTGCCTTGTGTAGGGCATGATACAGACATTACTGGTGGTTGTGACCATGAAGCCGGGAGAGCTGGTGTAGCACTGAGAGCATGTAAGCTCTTTGTTCTTGGGAGTGTTTCCCACTGTTTGTGTTCCACCATACTCCGAGGGAGTGATGGTTATTGTATATCATGATGCATGTATATTGAAATTGTGTATTACTGTTTATGATAATATGTATATGATGAGCTGAACACTGTGATAGTGTCGTATATGTGATTGATGAGATTCTCTGGCCAGTAGAATTATGTTTAATAGACTATGCATATGAAAGTCCTGTTATGAGATGTGCCCACATAGTGGATGAAGCCTCCAAGTGAGATGTGCCCACATAGTGGATGAAGCCTCCTCAGGCATTGATATATATTTGTATATGTGCTATGTACATGGGGTAATATGGCTTGATAGCTGTGATTACTAGTTTGAAATGCCAATTTTGATATTATATGCCATGGAAGTGAACCAGGGGGAGGAAAGACCTCCAAGGACTCTGAGTTTACTGAGATTGTTATCTCACCCCTGTTGGGGGTTATGTTTTGCAGGTGATACTCAGGGAGCTGCTGAGAGATCCCAGAGCAAAAGGCCCGAGCAGGGATAGGTTCTATGAGAACCTTAGACATAGTGTTTAAGAGCATGTTGGCTCTATCTTTTGGTTGTTTTGTATCCTGATAGGGATTTTGTATAGTTTTGAAATATACGTTGTATATTATGAGAATTCACCATATATGATGTACAGTGGGTGTTGTTAATGACATTTGTTGATGTCATTTTGCTTATTGCTTCCGAATTAATTATCTGTGATAATCGCTGCGCTTAATAACCATAAATCAATGTTAATGCACCGGATGCATACGGGGCGTTACAGTGTCCAAAGTTTATCCCCCATTCTAAGATGGGGTTAGGTGTGGGTTAAAATTGGTAAATTCGATCTCTAAGTATGAGTTTTAGCATATGGGCATTCTGGTCATTTCACAGCAAACTATATTAGAACGAGCTGAAAATTTACCAGAACGTGGAGAAAATTAATACATCATTTTGATCCTATGAGGGATGAACAAGGTCACTAGTAAAAAAAAATATGAATACACCCAAATACCAAGAAGGGGGTGAATAGGTATAAACTTGACCTTTTAAAACTTTTAGAAAATCAGAGTTGAAGGATCTTTATCACTTTTTAAAATCAATAAAACTTCAATTCAACCAAACAATTTAGTCCATGGAATCAATGACAAAAATCTACACTTGTTGATTAAGAAAGAAATCACAATTGTCAAGTGATAAAGATAACAAGAAGAGATAGAGAGATCAACACAAAAAGCATATACTGGTTGATTTCTCAATAGAAGCTACATCCAGTTCTTCTAATCAAACTAGATTAGAGTTACATGTGATTATCCTTATCCTCCCTAGATTATGTTCTTTTCTTAAAACATGTATGCATGAATATTTTTATGCTTTATGCTAGGCAAGGATCACAAGATAAGCCTCTTAAACTACTTTAAAAATTACAAATGCCTTCAATAGAATGGCATGTAAAAAGCTAAAATCTTTAAGTGAAAGGGCTTCATCCTTGATCTTCTCTTCAGTTCCCCCTATATCCAACAATCTCCCCCTTTTTGGCTTTGATCATGCCAAATATCAATTGAACATTTGTTGCCTTTTTTTTGTGCATGAGAGATATGAATGATAAGAGCTTCAAACTTAACTTGAAATTAACTCAAATCTTTTGCCAATATCAAGTGTTAAGTAGCCTTGCACAAGCATAGATAATTTCTTAGATTACTCCCCTTATTTTAGGTAATATTTCACAAACTTCATAAAAAGAGATTCAGAGCAATAAGATTCAATATTTCAGTCAATAAGCACATTTCTTTCTTGTTCAA
The DNA here is from genome assembly GCA_007407185.1 of Glycine tomentella. Classification (NCBI taxonomy): domain Eukaryota; kingdom Viridiplantae; phylum Streptophyta; class Magnoliopsida; order Fabales; family Fabaceae; genus Glycine; species Glycine tomentella. Next base: position 19,467 of record PYAF01004631.1, read on the forward strand.
TCATTTGTTCAATTTATTTTCTCCCCCTAGTTGGCTTATTAAAGACAAAAAATCATTGTAAGATTAAGATAAACAAGGAAGGAAGAAACATAATCTCATTAATGATTAAAGAATCCACTTAACTGAAAGTAAACTAGAAATAAAATAAAACATAATTAGAAAGCCACATCAAGAAACAAAATAATAAACATAGCAAGAAAGCATATAATTAGAGAGCACACTCAAGCATCCTAATCTAGAGCTTGTCAAACTCATCAAGGACAATCCGAGCTTCAATATTTCCAACCTAGATCTCATTTTTTCCATTGATGACTCAGCCATATGCTCATGATGAGTTGGTACTAGAGGTGTTGCAACAAGCAAGGCTGCTGCAAATGAGTTTTTGGTTCTATGGTTGCTGATAACTAGAGGTTGGAGAATAAATTGATAGAGTTGACATCCCTTGTGAGACAACTTGCTATTGGTCAACAACAGAATGTGATGACAGCCAATCAACCAAGGTTGTGTGGTATCTGTTGCACACCTGATCATCCAACAAATTCATGTTCCACTCTTCAATAAACAGAACAAGCTGCTGAAGTTTCTGCCATAAAATCGGGACAACCATTTAGACCTCAACGACAGTATAATCCTTACTCCAACACTTATAATCCTGGTTGGAGAGATCATCCGAATTCGAGGTATGTTCTTTGTCCACAAGACCAATAGCAGACAAAACAAAAACAATCATTCAGACCTCAACAATAGTCATATCAACCTTCCTCCAGCAAATACCAAGCTCCCCCTTTCAGACAACAACCACAATTTAAGCAGCCCGCACCTACACCTGCACAACCTGTGCAGACCAGTTATGGACCTTCCTTGGAGGACTTGGTGAATCAAATGGCAACCAGCAATATTCAGTTCACCAGAATGTCAGTGCCACCATCCAAGACCTGTTGACTCAGATTGGACAGTTAGCTACAACTGTCAACCAAATGCAGCAGCAAGATTTTGGCAACGTTCCAGCACAACCAGTTATTAATCCAAAGAATTTGAGTGCTATTACCTTGAGGAGTGACACAAAGCTTCCAAATGTTGATGCTAAAATTGATGCTGGTAAAACAAATGATGATGGTGCCAAAACAGATTCTGCACCAAAGCAGATTCCTTTACCTTTTCCTTCTGGATCCATTTCTGCAAAGAAAGTGGAGCTTAATTCTGATATGCTTGAGACTTTCAGGAGGGTGGAAGTCAAGATTCCCCTCTTGGATGCCATCAAACATTTCAAAATATGCAAAGTTCTTGAAGGATTTGTGCACCCATAAAAGGAAGCTGAAGGGAAATGAGCAAGTGAAGATGGGCAGAAATGTTTCTGCACTTATACAGGGCAAAACTGTTGATTCCATTCCACTATCCACCTTGCCACAGAAGTGCAAGGATCCTAACATTTTCATTGTCCCTTACACTATTGGAGATTGTACTTTTGCAGATGCCATGTGTGACCTTGGAGCTTCCATTAATGTCATGCCCACATTAGTTTACAGATCATTACATCTTTGTGATTTGAAACCCATTGGTGTTGTCATTCACTTAGCCAACAGCAGTGTTGCGCTTCCACTTGGACTTATTAAAGATGTGTTGGTGCGAATTAATGATTTGATTTTTCCAGCAAATTTTTACATTTTGGATATGGAGAATGAGTCTTCTAGCCATGGTTCCACATTGATCCTAGGGAGACCATTCTTGATGACAGCCAGAACCAAAATTGATGTGTATGCAGGAACTCTTTCCATGAAGTTTGGTGATGACGTTGTCCAGTTTAACATTTTTTAGGCCATGAGAAATCCTATAGATGAGCATTCTATTTTTATTGTTGATATCATTGATGTTACAATAGATAGTGTATATATTTCTGATTTACTTTCTGATGATTTTTCTAATTTTGATCTTGGTTGTACATGTGATGATTATGCTGTTGTGTGTAGTATTTATGCGGAGATTTCCTCTACACTTCACTCTGATTCTTCTATTTCCCTTCCATCAGCCACAAACCTTTCCTTGCCTTCCACCATTCAGCCACCTTCCTTGGAGCTGAAGTCACTACCTGAGCACCTTAAATATGCATATTTGGATGATGCTCAGAAGCTTCTAGTCATCATATCTAGCAGCCTGTCACTTGAGCATGAAGAGAAGTTGTTGCATGTTTTGAGAGGCCAAAAGAAGGCCATTGGATGGAGAAGAAGGAACTGATGAAATTACTAGCTGTAGGGATCATCTATCCCATCTCAGAAAACACTTGGGTTTCACTGTCCAAGTGGTCCTTAAGAAGTAGGGTATCACGGTTGTGAAAAACCAGGATAATGAGTTGATTTTTCGACTAGAGTAGCAAACAGTTGGCGAGTTTGCATTGACTACAGGAGACTTAACCGTGATACCTGACTTGTGCAGCGCTTGGGTCCCCTTGGGAAAGGCTAGCACTTGTCCGGCTTGTGCCTTTTGTCCGACTTGGTCAGTCTTGGTTACTCCTTGTTTGTTGCATTTCTGTCCAGCTTGTCGGACCTCGTTCTTGAACCTCGACATCTCCATCTGAATGTGACCTTTGGCTCGTTTGCGTAACTCGTCCATGCTAGAAGGGGGTTTCTTGCATAACCTATCCATGAACTTAACTAGTCGTAGGGCTAACAACTTGGAGTGTAATGCCACCTCTGGGTTGAGATTTTGGATTTGGATGACTACTCATCCAAATCTATCCATGAACCTCTGAAGAGACTCATCATCTTCCTGCCATAAACTAGCCAATATGGCAAAGGTTATGTGATGTGATCGACTAGTTACATACTATGAGCTGAAGCGTTCAACAAGAGTGTCAAAGCTGTCAATGGACCTTGGGGGTGCCCTCCATACCATGTCAATGTTGTCTCTTTGAGGGACATTGGGAAGACACGACACAGGATCACTTTTTTTTTTGGTTTAGAGATTTGCCTGAGTAAGGAAAGCATCAAAATGTTCATCTGGGTCAGTGGTGCCATCGTATCACTCTAGGATAAGTGATTTCCAACCTAGGGGTAGGTCGACTTCCATGATACAGTCGACAAAAAGGTGTCGACGAGTCGTCTGCCCTTCTAGACGGTATATGTGTGACAAGTTAGGGCCGTCTTGAGTATTGACGACATGTCGAGGCTATGATTCTGCTTGAGTACGCTTGTTTGTTGTACGAGTCGAGTGTTCCTCACCTTAGGAATTTGGTTTCATTACCGAATCTTCACGTTACTAGATACTCTTTAATTTGAATGGTTTGTACGCTGAAATGTTTTTGACTTTGCATTATAATGTTGACACTAAACGTTGTTTAGTGAAAGATTGCTCTGCTTTCTTGTAACATAAATGTTTGGCTCAAATTTCTATAGAAAGAATATAAAGATTAATAAAGAATGGAATCCTTTTATATCTAGATTTTAGTTATCTAAATAATTGTGTGAATTGTATTAAAGGAAAACAAACAAAAAACACAAAGAAAGGGGATACAAGAAGCACCCAACTTCTTGAATATGTGCACATTGACACTTTTGGGTCGTTTTATGTTAATTCTTTTGAAAAGGAAAGATACTTCATCACCTTCATTAATGACTATTTAGGTTATAGTTATGTCTACTCACTGCATTAGAAAATCTCAAGCAGTGGATGCCTTGAAAATTTATTTGAATGAATAAGAAAAGTAATTAAGTAGAAAGGTGAAAGTTGTCAAGTTTGGTAGAGGAAGTGAGTATTACGAAAGGTATGAAACTGAGCAGCACCTAGGTCAATTCGCTAAACCCCTTCAGAAAGGTGATATTTATGTGCAATACATAATTCCAAGTACACCACAATAAAAATGGTGTATCAAAAAGGCATAACAGAACATTAATAGATATGATTAGGAGTATGTTGAGTAACTCTAATTTATTCGTATTGTTGTGGAATCATGTATTGAAATCTGTCATGTATTTGTTTAATAGGATTCCTAGTAAGATAGTTTTGAAGACATTTTTTGAAATATGGACTAATATGACACCTAGCATAGGGCACCTATATGTTAGGGTTGCCAGAAAAAATAAAGATCTATAATCCACAATTAAGAAACTGGATAAAAGAACAATTAGTGGACATTTCATTCGTTATCCATAAAAAATCAAAGGGGTATATGTTTTACTTTCCTAATCATAGTATGAGAATTGTTGAAATTGGAAATGCAAGTTTCATTGAAAATAATGAAATCAGTAGGAGTACAATTACATGAAATGTGGAAATTAAAGAAGTTAGAGTGCAAGTCCCTTTGACGTGTGCCTCTAGCCGTAAAGCGAGTATTCCTCTAGATGTTGTTCCAAACAACAATGAAGAATACCAACAAAATAATGAGCCTATGATTCATTCTACGTCAGTTTGAGAACCGTCTTCGTAGCCGGTGACGCGAAAAGCCAACACTTTCCACGACGGTTCTTGGACCATCTTAGAAGGTTCGATTTCTAAGGCGGGTTTCCAAATAACCGTCTTAGAATGTATTTTTTTAAAAAGAAAATAAAAAATTGAGGATTCTAAGACAATTTTATTCTAAGACGGTTTTCTGCAGAGACCGTCTTAGAATGTAGACTTCTAAGACGATTTTTGAAAGAACCGTCTTAGAATATCTTTTAAAAATAACAATTAAATTACAATTTTTTCAATTATATTCTTAATTATAGATAGTTTTTAAATTTTTAAAATGACCTGAATTACAATAACAAAGGAAATGTTATAGAAATAAATAACAACAAAAATTAATTCAAATTAAAGATAATTATAAATGGTAAATAACAACCAAATTTATTCCTACACAAAGAGAAAAGAATAAAGAAAAGGCACTGATATTTTGAACATGGAAACTAGCCATCACATGATAATTAAGCTAGTCTACTTCATTTTTCATTAATTATGCGAAAAATTAAAAGAAAAAGTAACTACAAATTTATTCCTACACAAACAAAGTTACATAAGGACTATTGAAAAAATAACGCTTAAAACAAATTTATCTTGTTGTGTGCTAGTATTTAAAAAAAGCTAAGAGAAATTGATTTCTTACTTTACTCCATATTTTATCTAAGAAATCATTCATTACTATGGCATCCTGACCATATATCATAGGAGATAGATAATAGCCCCACATCATCCATAACTTAAGTTACTTAACATTTCTCCTAGAATAACATTGGTTTATTGTATAGGGAAATCCTCATACCATGAAAATTTGCATATGGTGACAAGAGATTGGACTTTGAATTTTACACCATTCATCAAAGGACTCAATTACAATTAAAATGTACTGGAACAAAACTAAGTAGCATTATTATATACTTACAAATATTCTTCTAAGCATAAAGCATAATTACCCCCATCGCCAACTGCAAGTAGGTCATTCAAACACATGTAGTACCGGTTGACACCTGCACAAAAATATATACAATTAGAACACCACAAGTTCAAAAATAAACTCAATGATTACACACCTTGATCCCAAACCTTTCTTAATTTTTACTTATACTGGAAGAGGACATGCAAGAGGTGATAATGGGCCAGTCAATCATTCAATAGGATTCAACTATATCTTACTACAAAAATTTTATTCCCATGACAAGCTTAATTACATGCTTCCACATCATAAAAATCCAAGTCCTAGTGAATATTTATAATAGGCTTTTTACGACAGACGTTTTAAGATGGTTCCCATAAAACAGTCTTAAAACGTTAGGCGGTAACAATTTTGTAAATAATAGAAGATATACAATTATGGTTTTATAATAATTGTATAAGAAAGTGAATGTTCAAAGACGGTGTTACCAAAGCCGTCTTAAAAATCAAGTAGACAAAGACAGTTTTGTTATAACCGTCTTAAAAATTAAGTTTCCATTTAAAAAAAAATAATATTCGAAGACATTTTGAAGTAAAACCGTCTTTAAAATTCGAACACTTATGCGTTAGGGTTTATGAATTGGGTTTTATAAATTTCCCTGATATGCTGATGAGTGTGTTAGGGTTCATGATCCATTTCGTCTTCCGAAACTTCACCAAAGCCATGGGCTGCTTCTTCGCATGCTTCAGGATCAGAGACAATCGCCGCACAAACACATCACAATTGATTACCTCCTCTACTCAATCCACCGTAACATTTCGTATTTCTCTTTGCTATTTTCACGAATTACTTTTTTTTGTTTATAGTAATTAGAATTTTCGCTCTGTGTAAACCCAGGGTGTTGTGGTGTCTCGAAATCGCTCGTCTTCATTATCTGAAGGTATTTTTCTTTGTTTCTTCATTTCTTTTTTAATTTTTTCCGCTAATTTTGTGTTCTAACCTTTTAGAAGAGAGAGATGATTCTGCGAGGATTGATGATGTTGGGTTTCACGGAGATTTCTAGGGGCTTAAGGATGAGGTATTTTCATAGTGCTATTAATATTGGTATTACACTATTACTGCAGCTGAAATGATTTTGTTTATTTTATAAGAGAAAAAGAATGCTTCTAACAGTGGGCTTCTGCCAACACCATCTTCAGACTTTGACGGGCAAATAGAGCAGTTGAAGAGGTGTGAGCTTCTTAAGGAGTCTGAAGTGAAGGCGCTTTGCCTCAAAGCCACGAAAATCCTTGTCGAAGAGAGCAACGTTCAATTCATGGCTTTGACAACTACAAATTTTTGGTTTCTCATGTTCGATCCAAAGATGGAGATGTAAGTTTTCAATAATCAAATATCAAATTATTTTTGTTCTTGTTTAATCTGTCTCTGGGTTGTGGTTATTATTATATTATTGCATGTGATGTACGCAATGGTTTCTTTGAGAACCTAGTTTCAGAAATAATTAGGGTTGTAAAATATGACTTCAAGATTCATGGATGGTCAGTGAAAAAGTTCATTGTCTGACTTAGAAGCCAAAAGAGGGGTCAGAAAAAATTATGTGGGTTCTAGAATTTAATGACACAATATCTTACCGACCTCACCTTTGAGATGTTTCTTTAGACAGATATGCATCCTTTTTAGTTATTTGAAACTAGATTTTATGAATAAGGCCATTCTCCTCCATTTTTTCCCAGTCTTGGACATGTATTGCTATTTTGCATATTTGGTTAATGGTATTGATATTAGTATTACAGCTATTTTACATAATTTGTACCCACAATATCATCATACATATTTTTTAATGCTACAAGTAGCACAGTTTCCAATTTAATTAGGTCTCATTTTGTATTTTGTCATATCCTCTTATTTCATGTTAAGATAGGTAGTTCTTAGTGTGTCTCTTATTGAAAATTTTCCACTTATTGGTATTGGTAAGCTTTTGTTAGACTGATTTGAGACGGTGACATAATGTTAAACTCAAATAATTTTTTTTTATGATTGTCCTTGTTGATTTGATGATGCTATCCATTTGTAGATTTCAAATGGCATGCCCTCATATTGTAGACATACATAAGCTATGTATTCTGCTTCTTGTCATGCATTGTAAATTTAATAGAACCTGTATAATAAATTTTATAATTAAAAAAGAAAACAAAAGAAGCTATGTATTCCACTTATTTTAATTTTTTAATTTCTTTGTATGTATCATGTACGTTTATTAATGTTCTTTATCTATTTATTTACAGATTCTTTTTTTTCTTCTTAAAATGTAAATTTTATAGACATTTTTGTAGGACATTCTGTTATTAAGAGCTCTTAGAATGAGAGTGCATATTGGTAATTCACTAGGCTGAGTTGGATTTTGAAGCCTGTTCAGATACCCTTCATGGAGTCACCTATTAATGGAGTTGGTTCCTTATTAGATGTTAAGAATTCAGTTTCTTGGGTACATCATGATCTTCTTTCATCTGGGACTCCCCGTCCTTCGTGGCCTCCCTTGAGAGCATACAGAAACCATGAGGGTGGTCATCAAACCAAGACCATTCACCATCAAAACAGCCATGTAATTAATCAAAAGCATTCCTATCAAGAGGGAAACAACGTGGATCATGACGGGTTACCAACAAAATAGTGCAGCAAGCATCAACCACTTGATGATTCCAAGAATTGTGAGTTAAGTGGTGCATTAGAATCTGGCAATTGCATCTTAGGACCATCAAAACAAGCCGTGGCTAATCATGCAAAGAGTTACTGTCAGTTAGAGGTTACTTTCTGTCCAAGTCCTCAGAATAGTTTCTATTCAGCCACTGTCAACTCAGAAGCCAAAGAAAGTTTCACCAACACCGAGGTCAGTGAGTGTGCTAGTGTTAACAAGTCTTGTGAAAGTGGAGAAATGACAAATTCCTGTGATTTTAATTAGAGCAGGAAGACCAACATCTGTAGAGCAAGTACTGGCAGTGATGCTAGTGATGAGAGCAGCACCAGTAGTTTGATCAATGTCATGTATAAACCATGTAACACCTCGTTTTACCATCTTGTATTTTATTGATTTTGAATGGAATTTCTTTTCCACTTGCTTTAGAACTATCCTAGTTACAATTTCACGGAAAACTCTTTTCTTCTTGCTTAGAATAATTCATACGAAAGGTACTAATCATCAATATTGTAATCATGTTCGTTCGAAGTCCATAATAATTAAATTCAATCCATAATAAAATCCAAAATACAGTCCAAACTATAAAATACGGACCATTTCTTAGTTCTATTACATAATACATATCACCAAAATAAATATCATAATATCTGCATCAAAATAGCTTTCCAACATCTTTCACAAAATCCATTTGCTTGCTATGCTTTTACTGTTCCTCTGCTCGCCCAAATAAATTGAGGTCATCGCAGGTGTCAACCACAGACACAAAATATAGGGTAAGTTTACGATAAACATAGTTCAAGTCACACAGTATATACATCATACAGATAATCATACAACATACTCATCATGCGATGCATGCTCATCTTCTTTATATGATGCATGAATCTCTCTCAAATTCTCATCAATTGGTACCATAGTCAAGATAGCCCCAATCACTGGTCCAGAACTTGCACGATCAGTCAGGGTGTCACAGTGGTGCACAGGAAAGTCACCCACACTACATATGATCATCAATGATGGCGTGAGTTCCCCACTGCCGAAGCACCCCCCAGCTCAGACTCCTCATTGTCTGAACGCTCGTACTTAGTTCCTCTAACTATCTGACACACCTCCTCTTGAGGTAAATCACACGAACTAGCCCCTGCCAGGCATATGCATATGAAACATGCATGAATGATTCTCTTTTTTATCTCATATTTACTCTTCAACATAAATTTATATCTCATATTCTCATATGCTTATACTGTAAACTTTCAACATACTGTTAGCATAAAATTTGATAGGCATGCTCAAAGATTTATAGCACACTTTTAACAACATATAAACTCATAAACTTCAATGAAACATTCCATTATGTAA
>PYAF01004632.1:11510-22933 GCA_007407185.1 Glycine tomentella
ACTCTATTTAGTTTACTGCACTTTTAATTTCTGTTTTTACATTCAAACAATCAATTCAATCCACAACAAACTTCTTTCAACATTTTCTGTTTTACTTTCAATCACATTGATTCCTCATTACTGTGAATTTCACTCCAATCCCTGTGGAGAACGATACTCACTTACCTATTTTATTACTTGAAACGATCGGTGCACTTGCTGTGGTGCGAGCGTATTAAATCGCTAACAAGTTTTTGGCGCCATTGCCAGGGACTGATTAACGGATCTTTACAGTAATTTTGATTTTGTGATTGGAATTTTTGTTACTAATCGCTTATCTAAGTTTTATGCGAGGTTCAGTTAGTTCTAAGGATTTACAGTTTGATCCAGAAATAGAAAGAACAATCCGAAGGATACTAGCTAGACAAAGAAGGAGAGAAGCTGGAAAATTCGACTTTGATTCACTTCTTGAATTAGAGTCTGAAGCAGAGATGGCTGAAGAACAACCTAATCAGCCAAGACGAAGACCGGAAGATGAACTAATGGAGGATATTCTGGCTCCTATGTTCACAAGACCCAACTCCAGCATTGTGAGGCCACCAATACAAGCTAATCATTTCGATATCAACCCTTCGTTGATAGCTTTGGTGGAGCGCAGTCAATTTGGAGGAGAAGACTTTGAAGACCCACATGACTTCATTGACAGATTTCTCAGAATCTGTGATACTATCAGACACCAAGGGGTCTCAGATGATGCAGTGAGAATTGAGATGGTTGAACCGTCAAACATCAAATAGCATCTCAACTTGGGAGGACTTAGTCTCAAGGTTCTTTGCTGAATACTTTTCCATGGATAAATATAACTGATTGGTGAATGAAATCACCAACTTTACTCAAACTGGAAGAGAATCCCTATGTGCTGCTTGGAATAGCTTCCAAGAATTGATTAGGAGGTGTCCACAATATGATATGCCTGTAGGTAAGCAGGTACGTATATTCTTTAATGGTATGACTCCTGACACTCGTATGATTGTGAATGTTGCAGTAGGGGGTACTATAAGGTCCAAAACAACAGCTTAGACATATGAGCTTATTAATTCTTTGGCCCGAAATGAAAATGAAAGTATAACTCACCAGCCAAAGAGAGAACCAATTCAGCAGTCCACTAACGATGCTATGCTTGCAGAGCAGAAAATTTTGGCACATCAACTAGCCAAATTGACTGAAAAGATTGATAGACTGCAAGTTTCTGCAGCACAAGTGGCAGCTAGCCAACCACATGTAGTCTGTGAGTACTGCCAAGGTGAGCATGAATCTAATGTTTGCCCTATTCTTGTTGGTGCTGACCCTGTGCAGGTAAATAGCATTTGGAATGATCAAAGGTAGCAACAACCATACCAGCAGCAGTCCTATCAGAGGAATAACAATTTTTCTGTGGGAAACAACTATCAAAGGAAATTTCAAGGAGGTGGCCTAGACTACAAGTCTAACAACTACTTGCAGCCCCCTCCCATTCCCAACAAGAAGCCTTCGGAGCTTGAAAAGGTAGTGTTGCAGCTGTCAAAAACAACAGCAGAATTTATAGCTGAAACAAGAGCTCACAGAACAAACCAAGAAGCTTCCATCAGAAATCTGGAAAACCATATTGGTCAACTTGCAAAACAGTTGGCTGAGAGACCACAAGGCCAGTTCCCAAGTGATACAGTGATAAACCCAAGGGAACATGCCAAGGCCATCACAACCAGAAGTGGTAAGGTATTGTCTACACCAGAAAAATCTGAGGCAAGTAAAAAGGAAGCTGAGAAGAAAAATGCAGCAGCTGAACCATCAAAAGAAAAAGCTGCAGAAAATTTGGATGAACAGAATTCTGCACCTCAACCAAAGAAGTGGGACTTTTCTCGCTTTGAGAAGCCTCCATATCCGGTGCAAACTAAACAACAATTGCAGAAGCAGCAATTTGCCAGGTTCTTAGACATGTTTAAGAAGTTACATATCAATATTCCATTTGCTGAGGCATTAGCTAATATGCCTAATTATGCAAAATTCATGAAAGAACTTCTATCTAAGAAACATAAGCTGCAAGATTTTGAAACCATAGCACTTACTGAGGAGTGCAATGCAATAATTCAAAGGAAGCTTCCACCCAAATTGAAAGATCCTGGAAGTTTTAACATCCCTATAGCCATAGGAAACATTAATGTAGGGAAAGCACTTTGTGATTTAGGGGCTAGTATAAATTTAATACCATTGTCTATGTGTAAGTCCCTAGGTATATCTGAACTTAAACCAACTAGAGTGTCCTTACAACTAGCAGATAGATTTTTAAGAACACCCTCAGGGGTGATTGAGGATGTTTTAGTAAAGGTAGACAAATTCATATTCCCTGCAGATTTTATTGTGTTAGACATGGAGGGAGAAAGTGAAATTCCTTTGCTGTTAGGAAGATCTTTCCTAGCCACTGCGAGGGCCTTAATAGATGTAGAGCAAGGAAAGCTTGAGTTAAGACTAAATGATGAATCTGTTGTATTCAGTGTATTTGATGCCATGAAGCATCCAGCCGATGAACATGATTGCTTTAGGCTAGATGTGTTGGATAATGTTATTTGTGCAGGTATTACAACAGGTTTAAAGGCAACTGAAGCTGAAGATTTAGCAGAAAATACAGCAACAAAAAATTATGCAGAGGAAAATTCAGCTACAACAGCAAATTCAGCAGCTGCAGAAAATGATGCAGCAGAAACAACAAACATAGCAGCAGCAGAAAATTCTACAGAATTCAGCACTGCAGATGAAAATGCCACACCTGAACCTGTGCTAGAGGAGCTGGAGAAAAAGGAAGATGATATTCCAGCTGGAGCACCTAAGGTGGAATTGAAGGAACTACCTGAACATTTGAAATATGTGTTCTTAGGTGAGAACGAAACATATCCAGTCATAATCAACAGAGGGCTGGAATGGCATGAAGAGGTGAAATTGCTTAAGGTACTTAAGGAGCATAAGTCAGCCATCGGCTGGTCTATTTCAGACTTGAAAGGTATAAATCCCTCCTTTTGTACTCATAAAATATTAATGGAAAGTGATGTTAAACCTGTAAGACAGCCACAAAGAAGGCTCAATCCCACAATGAAAGAAGTGGTAAGAAAAGAGGTTGTTAAGCTTTTGGATGCAGGTATGATATATCCAATTTCAGACACACCTTGGGTAAGTCCAGTCCAAACTGTTCCAAAGAAGGGAGGCATGACGGTCATTCAAAATGACAACAATGACTTAATCCCCTCAAGAACCATCACAGGCTGGAGAATGTGTGTTGATTATCGAAGGCTTAACGATGCAACCCGAAAAGACCATTTTCCACTCCCTTTCATGGACCAAATGCTTGAACGTTTGGCTGGTCATGATTATTATTGTTTCCTTGATGGTTACTCTGGGTATAACCAAATCCCAGTAGCACCAGAAGATCAAGAAAAGACAGCCTTCACATGTCCGTTTGGGGTGTTTGCTTATAGAAGAATGCCATTTGGATTGTGTAATGCACCTGCAACCTTCCAGAGATGCATGCTTTCAATTTTCTCTGACATGGTAGAAAGAGGGCTTGAGGTATTTATGGATGATTTTTCTGTTTTTGGCCCTTGTTTTAATTCTTGCTTAGCTAACTTAGCTAAAGTTCTAAAAAGATGTCAAGAGACAAATTTAGTTTTAAACTGGGAAAAATGCCATTTCATGGTAAGGGAAGGCATAGTGCTAGGCCACAAAATTTCTGAAATGGGAATTGAGGTAGATAGAGCGAAATTATTACTAATTGAGAAATCGCCTCCTCTTATTAATGTGAGTGGTGTTCGCAGCTTCTTAGGTCATGCATGTTTTTACCGAAGATTCATCAAGGATTTCTCTAAGATCTCAAAGCCATTAAGCCAATTGCTAGAGAAAGAAGCTGAATTCACATTTGATGATGCTTGTCTTGAAGCATTCAACACCTTGAAGCACAAACTCACCACTGCACCTGTTTTAATTGCTCCAAATTGGAGTTTACCTTTTGAATTAATGTGTAATGCTAGTGATTATGCAGTAGGTGCAGTTTTAGGACAGCTGAAAGAAAAACGTTTGCATGTTATATATTATGCTAGTAAAATCCTAAATGAGGCACAAGTAAATTATGCCACAACTGAAAAAGAGATGCTAGCTGTTGTTTATGTCCTTGATAAGTTTAGATTATACTTAGTAGGGTCAAAAGTAATTGTTTATACTGACCATGCAGCCCTAAAATTTCTGCTGCATAAGCAAGATGCAAAGCCACGCTTGCTGCGTTGGATGTTATTGTTGCAGGAATTTGATCTGGAAATAAGAGACAAGGCTGGAGTTGAAAACAAGGTTGCAGACCACTTGTCTAGGATTCAAGAGAAAGACTTGGAAAATGGACCAGAAGTTGAAATCAATGAGTCTTTCCCTGATGAGCAAGTGCTTGTTGTGCAATTCAGCCCATGGTTTGCTAATATGGTCAACTACAAAGCTGCTGGAATTTTACCTGAAGATCTCAATTGGCAGCAGAGAAAGAAATTCTTACATGATGCGAGAAGGTATTTCTGGGATAACCCTTACTTGTATTTCCAATGCACTGACAATGTTATCCACAGATGTGTAGCTGAAAGCGACATGCCGGATATTCTGTGGCATTGTCATTCCTCCAACTATGGAGGCCATTTTGGAGCAAACCGGACTGCACACAAAGTGTTGCAATGTGGCTACTATTGGCCAACATTATTCAAGGATTCTAAAAACTTTGTGATGCAGTGTGATAGCTGTCAAAGGACAGGAAATGTTTCTCGTAGAGATGAGATGCCATTAAACAACATCCAAGAGGTTGAGCTGTTTGATGTATGGGGCATTGATTTCATGGGGCCATTCCCTAAGTCATTCTCCAACCAATACATCTTGGTTGCTGTAGATTTAGATTATGTCTCCAAGTGGGTTGAGACAGTTGCTTTACCCACCAATGATGCCAAGGTGGTGGTCTCATTCCTAAGAAAGAATATCTTCACCAGATTTGGGGTGCCAAGATCAATCATCAATGATGGAGGAACTCACTTTTGCAACAGGCAATTTGACATCTTGTTAGCAAAGTACAGAGTCAAGCATAAAGTGGCAACCCCTTATCACCCTCAAACAAGTGGCCAAGTAGAGATTTCCAACCGTGAATTGAAGCGAATACTTGAGAAAACTGTTGGAACATCAAGAAAGGATTGGTCTAAAAAGCTAGATGATGCTTTATGGGCATACAGAACTGCATTTAAAACTCCAACAGGTATGTCTCCCTTTCAGCTTGTCTATGGTAAGGCTTGTCATCTCCCTATTGAACTTGAACACAAAGCAATTTGGGCAACTAAGTTTTTAAATTTTGAACTAACAAAAGCTAATGGGAAGAGGTTGCTTCAGTTGAATGAATTAGATGAGTTCAGGTTAGCTGCATATGAGAATGCCAAGATCTACAAAGAGAAGACAAAGAAGTGGCATGACAACCAAATCCGTCCAAAGGAGTTTGTTCCTGGCCAACAAGTGCTGCTTTATAATTCTCGCTTGCGACTCTTTCTAGGCAAGTTAAAATCACATTGGGCTGGACCGTTCCTTGTAGGAGAAGTGTATCCTTATGGCACAGTGGCAATCTCACCTCTGGATAGTGACAGAACTTTCAAGGTAAACGACTACCGTTTAAAACATTACTTTGGGGGAGAGGTGGACAGAAATTCAGTTTCTGTTCCACTCAAAGTCACTGAAGATTAAAAAAAAAAGGAAACAAGCGTCTAGCTTAAGACGTTAAACGAGCCATTGGTAATGTACATAGTGCTTAGGTTTTGTTTAAAATTGCTAGCAGTAGATTTATTTTTATGAGCATTTCTTAGTAGCCACTTTAGGTTCATGCATCATTCTTATTTTTAGGTTCATGCATCTAGAATTAGGCATCTTAAATTCTGATAGTCTAAGATCATTCTTATCACCATGCATTGTTTCAATTATAGTCAATTTAGTAGAATGTTAGTTAATAAAAGAAAAAGCCAAGAAAAATTAAAAAGCAGTTCAGAAGCATGGCGCGACTCGCGCCACGTGCGGCGCTAACTGTGCCCAGCATTCGATCCATCCACGCTAGTAGCGTGAAAGTCGCGCGAACCGCGTGACATGCTCAAGCCAGGCCTCTTCATCTGCATAAACTGGCGCCACCCGCGCCAAGAGTGGTGCCACCAGCGCCAAGGCCACGACCTCTCCACACAAATCGCGTGAATTCCGCGCAACTAGCGCAAGTTGCTCGACCCTTGATGTTAATTTTGAAGGTTTCACACTAGTAGCATGAAGTGTGGCGCGGGTAGCGTGAGATATTCGAGGCTGAGGGTCCTTTCAATACCCAGCCACGCGGATCGCGTGAGATCCCGCGTGAATCGCGCAGATTAGACGAAACAAAAGACTCTTTAGTGCTTCATGGCGCGATCCACGCCGCATGCCGCGCTAACCGCACGAGGTCGCGGAAACTGCTTTATTTCTAAAATCCCTCATTCGCGCCTCACTCCATTCCTGTCCCAAAATTGCTCCCCCATTTTCGCCTAAGTCCTATCCACCACCTTAACCACGTTCCTCACCATTATCACTCATTAAAAGCCCTAAACCACATCTACACTCTCCCTCTCCCTCATTCTCTCTCTCACCTACACTCTCTATTCTCACTTCATTACACTTATTCGCATTCTCCCTCAGTCTCTGCATTCACATTGCTTCTTTTTCCAATAATGGCTGGTGACAAGGTACACTTCTGAATCTTAATTGCTTGGTTATGAATAATGGCACAAATAGGAATAGTAAACACCCAATGCTCAATGCTTAATTTCTTCCCATTCAATTCCGATAATATGTTGGGGAAACTTTAGGGTAAAGAACAATTGCTTGTGCATTTTGCTTGCTTGTCTTGATACTGTTCAAATTTGGGTGTAGATATAATGAAAATAGGCACAATGAATTGAATTGAGTAAGCGCCCATAACATGCTTGATAAAATGCCTGAATGAGAATTTGGCTGTCCAATTGGAAAATTTATGTACCAAGCTTGTCCTTTAGTGTTACTGAATGCATTACAATAAGTTGCTATATGATTGGCTTCATGACATTTGAATTATGGTTGGTAAGTGCAATGACATATATGGTGGTCTTGACAGCTTTCTGAGTGATTGCTTCATTTGATAATGGTTAGCAATTTGAATGGATTTAACTATGTTGACACATGGAATCTATGCTTCACGAGATATGATTGTGTCTATCCTAAACTTAGAACCAAGTAAATTAGAATATGATCAAGATAAAAAAACCTGGGAATGGTCAAGCTTGGGTTGGTTTTTAAGATTCATAAAATGCATACTTATGGCTAGAATTCAAAAAGCAATGGTGCATGTTGTTACTATGACCTGATAACATGTGATGTAAACTGCACTAATTTGACATGATAAGTTGAATGCATGACTCAAGGATAGGCTAGCTGGTTCTTGTTCTGTTAAATGATATGATGACTACACACATTGAGTTAAAATTGAACCAAGCCTGGGATATGAAATGACCCAAATCTGGGCATCATCAGGGCTAACTTCATAAGGTGCAGCAAACTGATTCTAATCCTAATAATATTTTGAGCTTAAATTTTGAATTGTAAGTAGCCTAAACATTCAAAATCTGGGAATAGAGGATCCATACTTAGCTTGTAAATGAACTGAATTGAACCAATTGGATTGTGCTTTTAGTGCTAATATAAGGAATCCATTGGTTGCTGGAAATTTAAATTGCTTAATGCTAGCAGTGCCGTGCTAGAAATTTACAGTGAATTGATTCTACTACACTGTTGTAAGTATGGTGTTTGGGGTTACTCAATACATTAAATCTGGGAATTGTGAGAATGCCATTTGAATTTAAATGTTAATAAACCAAATGCCATGTTGAATTTTTAATTTGACAATCACCATTGCTATTTGAGATATATGGTTTGCATGCTTAATTGTTTCTCACTGTTAAACTGATTGATTAATTGAAAGACATAATTGATAATAATTGAATTGTGAGAAACTATGTTGTAATGTGCTTATGTTTCAATATGGAAATAATGGAAACTCTGAATTGAATTGTGCTTAGAATGACATGAACATTACTCACTGATGCACAGTAATTCTGAAGTGGCTGACATGACCCACTGAAGGAATTACACTTGCTTAACCCTGCATACATGTTTGGATTCTTTTCTGAGTTTCAGGGTAAACAAATAGCCAAGGGCAAAAAGAAGGCCACCACAGCAGGAGGAACAAAAAGGGCTCGAGTAGCAGATTTTGATGAGGGTCGCTTCAGGACAGCAGAGTGCCAAGAGAAGTTTGATACTTGGTACCTGCAGAAGAAGATTATTCAGGAGAAGAAGATTCTGTGGGAGACGCTACCAGAAGAGAACCCAGTGCGAGCAGTCATTCTCAGACGGCAGTGGCAGTGCCTTGTCACTTTTCCTGAGCCCAGTTCCAGCATGATTTTGAAAGACATCTTGGCATTCCTCCATCCGAGTACCAGATTCCACCACCACCAGTAGCTCCAGCCATAGAGACTCCTCTTGCTCCTTCAGATGATACAGCTACAGAGCCATCCACTCATGAGCATACATCCACAGATGCTGCAGTTATTGTAGAGAGAGGAGAGGGAGAGGAGTGATCAGGACATATTTTCAATTTCTGTTTTTTTTTATTATTTCTGGTTTTTATGTTTTGTTTGGTTTATGATTCTGCATTAGACATTGCATTATGCACATTTTACAGTTCTGCACATTTATATATATTTGGTACAGTTTATGATTTATACCTTGCAAATAAAAACTGTTTAGATCAATGTTTGACTTGAATGCGATTTTCCAAATAATGCTCCAAATTTTCCAAAGCACCGTGACCTTATTTGTGGTTGCTGGGGACAACAACTTATAAATCTGGGAATGGTCGTTACGCATTATTTCGCAAATCACAATCAAAGAACAAGTGACGTCTAACAGAATTTTTCAAAAATAAGCAGCACATCAAATTTTTCAGAATCAAAAGTGAATGGACACAGTGATAGATAGGATTTCTTTGATGAAATCTTGATGAAATGAGACATAACATGAACTGCATGATTCATGAATGGAATTTGATTGTTGATATGAGAAGTGCATGTTGAAGTTGAAATGATGCTTGAAATGCAGTCAGCTGAGATTGACTTGAGTTCTAACACCTGTAAGGATTTGAGCCAAACAACGGTAATGTTTTCTTTCCGAGAGACTCCAATTTCATTGTACTCTAGAACTTGAATTGTTTCTCTGGATGCAGGTATGACTTGATATGATTAAGGCAGATTTTTCTTCTAAAACTAGGGCCAAATTGACTCACCAATCAATTATTTTCCATTTGCACCTTATTTGAGCCTAAGCCTTTCATTTCAAATTACCCAAATCAGAG
The DNA here is from genome assembly GCA_007407185.1 of Glycine tomentella. NCBI lineage: Eukaryota > Viridiplantae > Streptophyta > Magnoliopsida > Fabales > Fabaceae > Glycine > Glycine tomentella. The sequence goes on from PYAF01004632.1 coordinate 20,974, forward strand.
CCACATCCAATTGATCAACCCCCTGAGGCTAGAAAAGGTTTGATATAAGTCCATGACAGCAGAAAAACCAGGGAATTGTCCATCAAGGTATGAAAAGAGCACAAGTGAATCCACTTGGTTTTGAAGAACATGAATAAATAAGCATAAGCCAAGTTGGAAAACTATAAGTCCATCAACTGGAATTTGAGAAGCTGCAGTAATCTCTGAGTTTGTTTATGTTTTGATTGTTTTATTCTAAAAAAATAAAAAATAATAAAATTCAAAAAGAAGTGTATTGCTCTGTTTTACTTTAGAATAAATGGTTGAATAAAGTACCAGGTTTTGAAAAGAGAATGACAAAGAGCATGGAAGACCACAAGGAGTGGACTTAAGGGACTGGATCTAGCCTCTCATTAAGCTACTTATCCAAAGAATTTCCTACCCTTAGCCCAACCACGTTACAAGCCGGAAAGACCTTTTGATCAAGTCATACTTGCAAATGTTGAGAATATTTTCAAGCTTATGGTAGTGTTGTGACATTGTTGAGTAAGAGAGTCATCATAACCTTATACACTTGAGTGAATAAGTGGATTAAACATAACTTTTGTGAGGAATACTCAAGTAACTCTCATGAATTGAGAGCATTGAAAGTGCCTTCGAAGCTTTGATGTGAATTTGATCATATACAGCATGATGATTCTAGGATTGTAACATGTGGCTTGTGTTTGATTATTGATTCTTGCTTAGTCTTGAATTCCTTCTGTTGCTGGGGACAACAACTTTCAAATCTAGGAATTGTTTGATGTGTTGCAAACAAATCTTAGTTTTAGGCTAGTTTTATGTTATAATTTAGTTAAATAATTTAGAAAATAGATTAGAATTGGTCAAGTTTTATTATTTTGTTGTTTTAAATTTAATTCAATACAATTGTGCATTTCAGGCTTAAAAAGAGGAAGTTCAAGGCAAGAAAAGAAGAAAACTGAGTTCAAGGTTTCGCGTGGATCGCGCCAGATCCACGCGAATTGCGCCAAGTGCAAAATAAGCAGCATCATATTCGAATAAGCTGCGCAATCAGCGGTGGACATCGCGCCAGTAGCACCAGATGCTAGGAAGCCAACCTGCCAACTCGAAAACCTTACGCGAACCGCGTCATTCCCACACGATTATCATCAGTCATTCGAAGCCTCTGCACGGATCGCGGCAGAGCCGCGCCACCAGCGCCAAAAGTTTAGTATCATACATTCAACTCGAAGACTCCACGCGGTTAGCGTGGAGGATCACGCGGTCAGCGCCAACCATTCGAGCAGGCGGCGCGGTTAGCGCGGGACTCCGCGCGGATTGCGTGGAGAAGATCCTGTTTCCTTATTTAATTTATCTGTTTCGGATTTTTGTATTGTTTTAGGCTTTGTTACCTTAATTAATTTATCCTATAAATAAGGCCTATGAGGACTGAAAATATCATCCATTATTCATCTAAAAATCATATTCTATCCTTCTAAACCTCTGGAATTCAAGAATCAAGGCTAGGGTTTCAGCACAGTCATGTATTATTCAACAGCTTTGATGTTCTTGAGGCCTATGGCAGGCTAAATCTTGTATTGTGGGAAGGCCATGAACTGATGTGAACTCCCCTGTAATTTGACTGGTATTGAATAATAATGTTTTGATTGTTTTATTCTATTCTATTCTTATTTTCTACTCTTATTTGGAACTGATTACTTCACTTAAGTATTGAGGGTTAGGATTCACAATGGGGACGTTGGGATTATAATTTCTGACCTATTTAGAATAACAGTTGTTCATCACCTAGGGATAGGGATGCGTGGCTGCAGAAATCATGATATGATCTTTTAAATGCTTAAACTGATAGATTTCACTAAGGAATTAGGTTTTCGATTCAGGTTAAAGGGTTAATTCACTAAGGGATTAGGGATTAACTAATCTAGAAAAGACTTATTTTCTGAACAATCATAACAAGAAA
>PYAF01004632.1:28831-45138 GCA_007407185.1 Glycine tomentella
AAACTTCATCAGTAATGATGATTCAAGGCTCTAAACTCCTCAGAACAGTCCTCTGAGCATAAGACTCTACAGAGTCCGAGCCTAATAACGGCTCTAACACCTCCAAAAACACCCCTTAAGATAACCCCAAAATCACAAAATCCAATCCACAGAACCAACAGTTAGAGCTCGAGTTTCTTACCTCTGTGATGTTCAAAAATACTAGGGAATCGCTTTCCCTAAGGTAGCTTGCTCAATCAAGGCCTCCTTTGCCTCTAGGTCTCAAGCTCTCAAAGGTTCTCTCAGAGAAATCAATCTCACTGTTTCTCGCTCTTTCTCGAGAATCAATCGAGGTCTTTCTCTCCTCTCGGGGCTCTGATCACTTTCTCAGTTGGGTCAGAGGTGTTTAGGTGAACGATAAAGAAGCTATGAAGCTTCCTCACTCAACAATGGCTTCCCTCTCACTTTTCTCTCCTCCATTTTCGTCCCAAATGAGCTTATATATAGGCCTGCCCAAAGTCCCGCGCTGATAGCGTCGTTCCCACGCTGATCGCGCCACATTTCAAATCTCACGCTGATCGCGCCATGTCCTGCGCTGATCGCACCACAGGCTCGGGGCTCCCACGCTATTGGCGTGGACGTCCACGCTACCGGCGTGGAACTCCAGAAGAAAACGTAGGTTTCTAGAGCTCTTCCCACGCTACTAGCGCCGTACTCACGCTACTAGCGCGGGATGGCCGACAGCATTGGCATGTTTTATGCATCTGGCGCGGATCGCGCCACACTTCACGCGGGTCGCACCGAAGGCCAGAATAGCCTATTTCATCTCTTTCTTAAGCCTTTTCTCTTAACATTCAAAGCATAGTTATTATCCTTAATCATGGGCTTAATCTATACATGCTTAAAAATCAAGGTATTACACTTGGCAGCTTACTAATCTCATGGCAATGCAAAAAGCAATCTTGTGTTGCTCTATCAACTGCTGAAGCTTAGTACATCTCTACTGGAAGTTATTATGCTCAAAGTCTTTGGTTGAAGCAACAACTACAAGATTTTAGTGAAGAATTAAAAGAAATTACTTTGCTATGTGATAACACAAGTTCCATCAACATATCCAAGAATCCAATAATGCACTCAAGGACCAAGCACACTGAGATAAGACATCATTTCCTAAGAGATCACATTGAAAAAGGTAATATCAAAATTGAGTTCATTGATAAATATAATCAATTGGATGATATATTCACTACACCTTTGGGTAGAGATAGATTTTATACTCTTAGAAACATGCTAGGTATCCTTGATGAGTCTAACATTTGCTAGCATGCTTGTTATGTGCTTATCTATGTGAAATTGCATCTTACTTGACTAATCATCAGAGGTGCTTCAAAATTTGAAATTTGTTGTATAATTACTATACATTCTGCAAAATGCTCTGTAATAATCGATTACAGCACGAGATAATCGATTATTTGAAGTTTATGCTATATTCAGAGTCATTTTCTATGTCATGTAATCGATTACGTGCACGGAATAATAGATTACTATCCATCAAAATTGAATCTGCAATCTTAATTCTCTATGGAATAATCAATTACTTATCGGAATAATCAATTACTGTTCATTAAAATTGAATCCTCAATCTTAATTCTCTCTTGAATAATCAATTACTTATCAAAATAATCGATTACTGTTCAAACAAAACTTCTTTTGATTCAAATGTTTCATGTAATAATCGATTACTGCATGGGATAATCGATTACACTGTTATAAACTGTCATTGTTAAGAATGAAATAATCGATTACATATGGTCGTTCTCAAATCTCTACAGATTTTTTTGGAACTCTAAATTGTCATATCTCTAATTAAATTCAAAATTTGAATCTGTCACTGAGTAGTTATGGCATAGATACATGAGATAACTACTCCAACATTCAAAATTCAAATTTAAACTCAGAATTTTGGTTATGAATTCAGCCTTGGTGAAGAACCATTCACACTCATCCAAGTCTTTTGCTTTGTATTTTCTGAAGCTCTTCTCTTCCATTTTCTCTTTCTCAGTCACTACCCATTAATCCCTACCCTCTAAATCTGCCATGTCCACATCTAAGAGAGTGAAAACCAACAAAAGAAAGGTTGGTGAATCTTCCAGTTCTGCTGGAAATCGATTAAATCTCTGGTTCACATAGGAAAAGCATAGAATGGTTTATATGCTACAAAACTTGTTATGCCTCCCAAATAACTTGACATTGATTGGTTCATCCAGGAGAGATTTCAGTTCCCTACTTTGCTAGAGGCTGAAGGGCTGAAAATTTACCTTGAGTTAGTAAAAGGAGTTCCCATGGTTATAGATGATGAAGTATGGGAAGCTGTTGCAGGAATCTTCTCTGCTGGTGTAAGGAGATTCGATGAAGAAATAGGAGGCTACAACAAGATTGATACTTACAGAGATATGCTTCAAGATCCCCAAGCAAGGCTGAAGACAAGACTTGGTGTGGGAAATCTGACAGGGGAGGACAGGTTGCTTCATTACATCATAACCTACATCTTTACCCCTAGGTCTACCAACCATGCTCAAATCATAGATGATGATTTGCAGCTTGTTCATGGCTTGAAGACCTCTACTCAGATCAATTGGGTTATGATTTTTATAAAAATAATGGTGAAATCCAATAGGCTGATTAGTTATAATTTTCCTTATGTTGTTCGTGTATCTAGGTTTATAGATTAGTTATAATCTAGGTTTATAGATTATTTTCAAATTGATGTAACAGATGAGGTGGTTGATCACACCTCTGATTCCACCAACTTTATCTAGGAAAAGCATCTAAACAACCTTGACTTGATAAAAATAGCCAATGGATGGAAAATGGCTGGACAACAACCTCAAATTGGAGGTGTAGGAGGTGCTACTGAAGGAGAAGAAGCTGAAGGAGAACCTGCACCTCAACAATATTCTCCATTTGAGTCTCTCATGATTCAAAAGATGGAGGCCTTAATGTCTCTCCACCATGAGCATAGGGCTGAGACTAATTCGGCCTTAGAAGATATTCAATCTAGGCTGAAGAACATGGAGACTAGGATGGTTCTTCATGGATTTAATGAACTTTAGATTAAAAAGCTTGTTGTGTTTATGTCTGCTTTCTTGTTCTTGTTCTTGTTATGTTATGTTTCTGTTTTTCTGCTTCTTGTTAAGTTCACTTGATTAATGTACTGCACTATTTCCCTTTTCATTAATGATATTTCAGTTTCTATTTCTCACTGTTTAAGTTGCTACCTTTTGTCTTTGATAAGCCAAATAGGGGGAGAAATAATTGATTGAATTGATTGATAACTAAGAAGGGGAAGTTGCTCTGTTTTGCTTTGTTCTTTTTAACTAACTAAAATTACCTAAGTCAAGGGGAGCAAAAATAAATGAAAGAAAATGATTAATGTTTATGCAAGCATCATACTTGACACTTGTTCATGGCAAAGAACTTATTTGATTTCAAGTTAACAAGTGTGAGTCTCCTATCATTCATCCCTCAAAGCACTTAAAAGCTAAACAAATGTTCAATCAATATTTGGCATGCTCAAAGACAAAAAAGGGGAGATTGTTGAATATAGGGGGAGTAGCAAGAAGATGAAGCTAAAGAAGAAGCTTGTGCCTTAGAAGAAAGTTTTGAGCTTTTCACATGCCAAGGAATTTTCAATTTGATCAAGTGTATGAGAGGCTAATCTTGTGATCCTTGCATTGCATGAACATGACCATTAACTTGCATACATGATTTCATTAAAGCATTAAAGATATTCATGTTTTTCAAAGGAAATGAAGTTCACTTGATTAATGTACTGCACTATTTCCCTTTTCATTAATGATATTTTGGTTTCTATTTCTCACTGTTTAAGTTGCTACCTTTTGTCTTTGATAAGCCAAATAGGGGGAGAAATAATTGATTGAATTGATTGATAACTAAGAAGGGGAAGTGGCTCTGTTTTGCTTTGTTCTTTTTAACTAACTAAACTTACCTAAGTCAAGGGGAGCAAAAATAAATGAAAGAAAATGATTAATGTTTATGCAAGCATCATACTTGACACTTGTTCTTGGCAAAGAACTTATTTGATTTCAAGTTAACAAGTATGAGTCTCCTATCATTCATCCCCAAAGCACTTAAAAGCTAAACAAATGTTCAATCAATATTTGGCATGCTCAAAGACTAAAAAAGGGAGATTGTTGGATATAGGGGGAGTAGCAAGAAGATGAAGCTAAAGAAGAAGCTTGTGCCTTAGAAGAAAGTTTTGAGCTTTTCACATGCCAAGGAATTTTCAATTTGATCAAGTGTATGAAAGGCTAATCTTGTGATCCTTGCATTGCATGAACATGACCATTAACTTGCATACATGATTTCATTAAAGCATTAAAGATATTCATGTTTTTCAAAAGAAATGAAATTCTCATGGTTAGGTTTTTGGAAAAACAAAATTTCACTACTTTAATCGATTACACAACGAATTAATCGATTACAAGCTTCTATTTTTATTCTGGAAAAGCCATGAAGAACATGTTAATCGATTATCTTGCTACTGTAATCGATTACATAGCACAAAATGAAAATCATGTTTTCTATTTTAATCGATTACCATGAATCGTAATCAATTACTGAAGTTCAGTTTTTATATGTGCTTGAATGACTTAATCGATTACCACATTTTGTAATCAATTACATAAGTATATTCTAGAATTGTACACTGTCTGCTTTAATCGATTACCATAATACGTAATCGATTACACAAGTCTGTTTCAAAACTAAACCTGTCTGCTTTAATCGAATACCTCTCGGATTAATCTATTACTTTGCTCGTTGCAAGTTTCGAGGCCAGAATGAGCTATGAACATTTTAATCGATTATTTGACAATTTAATTGACTACATATGATAATTTAATCGATTACTTGGTGCTTTAATCAATTACATTCTGTTATAAAAGTTTGTTATAAATAGATTGAAAGCTTGTCTTAAAACTTAACTTACATACTTCAATTTTTCTGAGCATACACAAGCCTTCTCAAAGTTAGAAAGGATTTTCTGAGTTAGCAAAGTTCTTGTCCCATTCTTTAATCTTCATGGTGTATTGAAAGATTTCTTGGGCAAGATTTTCAAAGATATTTTGAAGAGAGAGTCTGCATTTCAACTCTGATTGGTAAATCATATTCATTGGATCATCAGGTTGTCTCTCTTCATTATCACATATTGTAAATTCATTTTTCTATTCTTGATTGTTTGAAATTATTGTAAAGGGTTCTTTAAGCTTTTTTTAGAGTGGGTTTCTCTAGAGGAAGAGTAGAGAAGGGTTCTCTATGTCTTAATCATTAGGAATCTAATAAGGTTTTAGATTTTTGTTCTTTATATAGGTTTGATAAAGGGTTATTGTTGTAAAGTTTGTAAGAACTAAAATTGATAATAGTTGAATATCTAGTGTTGATTAGAAGAAACTAGATGTAGCTTCTCTTGAGAAGTAACCATTATAAATTTTTGTGTTGTTTTCTATTACTTAATCTCTTCTTGTTATCTTGATCATTGATTCTTGGAGTTAGTTTCATTATCCAACAAGTTTTGTTTTTAGAAGTTGTTTTCTTGGGCTGAGTGGTATGATTGATTTGAAGTATTCTTGGTTCTATTGTGATTAAGATCCTATAAACTCTGATTTTCTAAAAATTTTAAAAGGTCAAGTTTAAACCAATTCACCCCCCCTCTTGGATATTGTGGATATTCTTATTGTTTTTCACAAAGCTTAGGTAAAAGATTACCAATGTGTGGTAATCGATTAACAGAGTTCAAAAAGGTTTTTCCAAAAACTTAAATCATGAAACCTTGACTTTGATGCAATCATGAAATCTTAAACCTTTCTCACAAACCATGTGCTTTTATAAAATCATGAATGCAATTAAATGAATGTTTATGCAATGCAAGGATCATAGGACGATTCTCTCCTACATCAAGCAATTACCAATGCCTTCAATTGAATGGCATGTACAAAGCTAAAACACTCATTCATCTTCAGCATGTATCTTGATCCACCTTCATTCTCCCCTGTATCTAACAATCTCCCCCTTTTTGGCTTTGATCATGCCAAACATCAATTGAACATGTTGAACCTTGAAGTTCTTTTAAGGAGTTGATTTCTAGGAGCTTATTCTTGATATCTGAAAATGAAATTAGCTTCTTGCCAAGACAAGTGTTAAGCATGCTTTGCATAAACATTTTACAGTTATATGCTCCCCCTATCTTATGTAATTTTACATTGGTTAAGATAAAGAGCACATGTATATCCCTTTATAGCTTTGTTTAAGTACAACCCTTTAAGTATATATGTTTCCTTAAGACCTTATTCAATATGTTCATGTTCTTTAAGACCTTTTCTCCCCCTTTTGGCTTATCAAAGAAAAAATTTAATATTAATGATCATATGATAAGCAAGAATAGAACAAATTTATTCATTAATCAAGAGGGCAATATAAAAGAAACATAGCAAAAGAAACATAACAACTGAATAAAGAAAGCAGAAACACCATAAGCAAACAAAATAAACAAGCTAAACTAGTCTCTATATTCTCTAGCCTAGAAGTGATTTCTTCCAAAGAAAACTGTGTTTAAGCCCTATGCTTATGCTGCAGAGCAAGCACAACATCCATATTCTGAATCATCAATGATTCAAATGGAGTATATTGTTGTTGAGAAGGAGCATCTTCTTCTTCTTCTTTAGCACAGGTGTAAAACACCTTCAATAGTTCTGGGTAAAAGGTACCCTTCAATTCAAGGAATTTTTTCAATCCTTGAGCCTCCAACAGAGCAGGGAATTGAAATCCCTCATTGTTGAACCAGTTCAGATCAAGGTACTTGGGAGGCATGAATAGTTTGGTTGCATTAAACTGGGTGTAGATCATCCTATCGGTTTGATTTGGGAACCATAGATTCAGTCTATTCTCAGCTGGATTGGAAGATTCTCCAGCCTTTCTTTTACTGGTTTTGGTTCCTTTTGAGGTAGACATAGTGTTTGGGTTTGAAGAGAAAAAGAAACAGAGAATGGATCAGTGTCAAAGAGAAGAAAACAAGGTACAAAATAGAGATTCTGGGTAGCTTGAGAGAGATAGGATTTTAGGTGTGAATTGATACACCTTAGAAAGGTGTATTTATAGAGTTTTTGTGATACAAATTTGAATTTAAAATTCCAGTAACAACTAATTCCATCTTTCAAGGGGCTTAAATGTAGTTGACACAAATTTGAATTTGAATTTAAGATAACATATGTTAGTTAGGATTTTGAAAATTGTGCAGTTTTTGCAGAAACGCCATAGATAATCGATTACTTAAGCATAACAGTCGATTACTCCCGTGAAAATTTGTTTCAGAAAAAGCTTTCTGCAAAAGGTAATCGATTAATTTGATAGCGAAATCGATTACTCCAGATGTTTTTTATTTCTAGATAACATACATACAATAGGGAATCGATTAATTTCCTTATGTAATCGATTACTCCAGGTAAGTGTTTATTTTGGAAAACATTGAAAATATACTTTAATCGATTAATCCGCAGTGTAATCGATTACTCTAGTGGAATTTTAATTTGAAAAAAACACTTCAAGTGATAGGTAAACGATTACATAAGGATGGTAATCGATTACTCCAGTGAACTTTTGTCATAAAAAACCTTTTAAACCACAAATAATCGATTTATACGTGTAGTAATCGATTACAACAGAGAATTATGCAGAATAAATAGTGTTTTATCAGCAGAATTCGAATTTTATTCATTTGTGATGCATGGTCAAATTAGATTGCATATCATGTATTCAAACAAATCAAAGGCATGCTATCATATATTTGATTCATCAATAATTCCTAGCATGTTCCTAATATCATAGAATCTATCGCTAGATAATGGTTTGGTAAAAATATCAGCCAATTGATTGTTTGTATCAATATACTCAATTTTGAGATTACCCTTTAGAATAAGATCTCTGAGGAAGTGATGTCTGATCTCAATGTGTTTTGTCCTTGAGTGCATGAATGGATTCTTTGATAGGTTTATTGCACTTGTGTTGTCACACAGCAGGGGAATTTCTTTCAACTTCACACCCAAATCTTTGATTTGTTGTTTAAGACGCAAACTTTGTGCACAACAACTTCCAGCTGCTATGTATTCTGTTTCTGCTGTTGAGAGAGCAACACATGGTTGCTTCTTGCAATGCCATGAAATTAATAAGCTTCCTAACAAGTGGCATGTTCTACTGGTGCTTTTCCTATCAAGTTTACATCCTGTACAATCAGAATCTGAATAGCCAATTAAGTTCATTGAAGTACCTTTTGGATACCAAAGACCAACTTTTATGGTTGATTTGAGGTATTTAATGATTCTCTTGACAACAGTAAGGTGTGACTTCTTAGGATTAGCTTGATATCTAGCTCACAAGCACACACTCAACATTATATCTAGTCTACTTGCTATCAAGTATAGTAAAGATCCTATCACTCCTCTATATTTTGACTCATCAACCTTCTTGCCCTTTTCATCTGAATCAAGATAGGTAGAGGTAGCCATTGGAGTAGTAGCATCTTTGCTTTTGTCCATGTCAAATTTCTTGATCACTTCAAGGCAATATTTTGATTGGCTGAGAAATGTTCCATTTTCATTTGCTTCACTTGAAGTCCAAGAAAGAATGTCAATTCTCCCATCATAGACATTTCAAACTCATTCTGCATAGAGATAGAAAATTCTTTGCATGTAGAATGATTAGTTGAACAAAATATTATATCATCAACATATACTTGAAAACCAACAAGATATCATTGCCATGCTTTTTGATAAATAGGGTTTTGTCTATTTGACCTCTTGTAAATGATTGACTAAGCAAGAAGTTGCTCAATCTTTCATACCAAGATCTAGGTGCTTGCTTTAATCCATAAAGAGTTTTCTTAAGTTTAAAAACATGATTTGGATATTTGAAATCAAAAAATCCTGGAGGTTGATCAACATAGATTTCCTCCTCAATATATCCATCAAGAAAAGTACTTTTAACATTCATTTGAAATAGTTTAAAATCCATTAAGCATGCATATGCAAGTAGTAACCTAATGGCCTCTAACCTTGCTAGTGGAGCATAGGTTTCCTCATAGTCAATGCCTTCCTCTTGGTTATAACCTGTTGCAACCAATCTAGCTTTGTTTCTGACTATTATACAACTTTCATCAAGTTTGTTCCTAAAATCCCACTAGGTGCCATAGGCTTGTGAGAAGAAGATCTAGGAACAAGTTCCCAAACTTCATTTCTCATGAACTGATTAAGTTCATCATGCATGGCAAGGATCCAATGCTCATCAAGTAAAGCTTGGTCAATGTTCTTAGGTTCAATTTGAGAAACAAAAGGCATGTTACAGCAGAGATTTCTTAGTGAAGATCTAGTAGATACTCCTTTAGTTACTTCACCAATTATGTTGTCAAGTGAGAGATCTCTTGTAGTTCTCCAATCCTTTGGCTCTTGAATAGGTGTTGATTGTTTCATTTGTGCAATTGGTTCTTCCTTTTCCTTGTCATTTGATCCATTGAGTTGTATAAACTCTTCTAGAGGTCCTGCATCATTTCACACTTCTTTTCCTCTTTAGAGGGGTTAGATTCATGACAAGTAACATGAACTGATTCTTCTGTGCATAAAGTTCTTTTATTAAAAACTCTATATGCATTACTTTGTAAAGAATATCCAAGGAAGATGGCTTCATTAGCTTTAGCATCAAATTTACCAAGTGATTCTTTACCATTGTTTAACATAAAACACTTGCAGCCAAATGCTCTTAAGTGAGATATGTTTGGTTTTCTACCTTTGTATAGTTAATAAGGAGTTTTCTTCAAAATAGGCCTTATTAGCAATCTATTCAAAGTGTAACAAACTGTACTTACAGCATCTCCAAAAATGTTTAGGTAAATATGTCTCATTAAGAAGAGTTCTAGAACCTTTCTTTGACTTTCCTTCTTTCTTTGCCTTCTTTTCACCTAATTGCTTCTTCAAGAAAATAGGACATTCAAATTTAATGTGGTCTTATGTAACACCCCGGACGTCTCCGGTATGTTATCATCAATGATATCCATATCACGCTATCAGCGTTAAATACACGCGGTGCGGAAGCGATAGAATCGTTTATCTTGATTACATTATGCATGGAATATAAAAACCACATAATAAAGCACATAAAACAAGCCCCTGCTGATCCAAATAAAACATAGACAACTATATAGGCAGATACATAAAACCAAACAAAGAAAGTCAGGAGGAAACATATTCTATACAACATAATCATCTGTACATATACATACTCAAAACAAGACCACAGATGGGTCATACAATAAATATGTACAGTACTATGGGTGTACACGCACCCTGCAACTACACAGAGATACTAAGACCAGCTTCGACTCTTGAAGCTCTGCTCTAGTCTTCTACTGCAGCCTCCTATCTAGCCTATCAGGTCCACTAGGGCCTCCTGTCCTGAGGTCGCTCCTCTCCTCAACAAGCACCTGAAAACCACAAACCCCACATAGGGTGAGACAAACGTCTCAATAAACTCAGGGTTTTGGAATTCCTCCCTAACCCTGGGTTACCACCAAGCATGAACAAAACATATAAACAGAGCTAAGGAAAATCATCCTAGTTTACACATACAAAGCTTAGGACATCATCCTAGCTTTCACACATACCAGCTCTCTGGGTTATAACCGGATGCTCTAAGTATCAGAGGTATTCAACCTCTTCCTGGCTCTCTCAGCCATCCATCAGAGATCAAAGCCATCACCATGGCATCAATATCTCATCCTGGCTCTCATAGCCTATCTCACAGATATCTCACAGAGGTGTCTATCATAAGTGTCATCCCCTGGACACTTCTCAACACAAGAGAGGCACCGCCTCTGAACCACACAACCATTGCCTGAGGAGATCCCTCAACTCAGGACTTCACAAACATTGCCTGAATCCACCATTCAGGACTTCACACACTTTGCCTGAGGAGCTCCTCAACTCAGGACTTCACAAACATTGGCCTGGGAATAGCCCTCCAGGACTTTCATAGTCACTTGCCTGGGAATAGCCGTCCAGGACTTCATAAACACTGCCTGGGAAAGAACCTCCTTTACAGGGCAATCACATCCAGGACTTTGGTGTAGAGCAGTGGCACCTCCCAAGGAATCTCATCTATTCCAGGGAGTCCTCAAACTCTACCTCTGGCTAGGGAACCTCAACTAGCCTGATACTCATCCAGTATCCTCTAGGTTCCATCACAGACCATCTCATGATCTGCATTTCCTCAAAGGCCCACGGCCTCACACCTGCCATATCAGGTGTCTCATAACCCTCACATTGTCTCAGTGTCTACCCTAGGGTTCATCATTATATTCATTTTTCTAGAACGGTCTGAGTTTCACTCCAAGTACCGTTCTTATAGCCTTTCAGGCTTCCAACGCATAGAATATCAAATAACAGGCCACATAAGCCTTCCTTTCAGCTGCATGCATATACATATATAATTTAAACATAGCATGCAAACCTCACCCTACTTGGATGACAAACCATAATAAGGGAAAATCCCAGAACGATGAGCTTACTTGGCTAGCCGTGCCTCACAGCTCGAGTCTCCACTGATGGTCTACTCCTCTGACACCCACTGTGTCAAGCCCTACCAAGGCATACAATCACATATCACAGACCATTCCAGTATATAATCATGCATAAGCTCATCAGACAGTCATCAACTGTCTCAAGCAAGGAACCTCAGTCCTTTATATCAACTCAGGTTATCTAACCTAAGGTTCCTCAGGCTCATCCCACAACAAGCCTTTCCATAGAACCTCAGTGATCTATCTCAGATCAAACATGGCCTCAGAGTCCCCACAGACTCAACACAAGCCATCCCCACTGAGCTTCTCAGCTCACATAACCCAACAACTCAGGGTTTCTCAGGGCTTGAACGGTTCACATCACAGGACACTGTTACCATGGCCCTCTCAGGCACGACAAGCCCATCTGTAAGGCTCTGGCATGTCTCATATCAAGTGACTCAGTCCAAGTCACACATGCCCTCTCCTAGAGCCAAAACCAACAGTCACCAAATCACAAACTGAAAGCTAATCCTTCCTCCTTACATCATTCTAAACACTTCTCTCAACTGGACCCAGAGCTAATTCTAGCCCTATCACAGATGGGTCACTATTCACAGGAAACCCCCAAATCCAAAATCAGTCGGAGAAACTCGAGTTTCTTACCTCAGAACTGATGAGGAAGGCCTCTGGGCTGCTCTCCCGAGCCCTGGTGCCGCTAAACCACCGCCGTTCCTCACCAAACTCTAGCTTTCATCCACCTCTCTGGAGGTTCCTCAGAATATGGAGGTTTTGGTGAAAGGGAGGAAGGATTCTCCCTCTCACTTGGTTTCTAGGAGGATTAAAGGGTTCAAGAAGCGTTTAGGGTCATCAAGCAAGGTCATGGGAGCTTGGGGAGCTCTCCCATGGCTGCTGGAGTCCAGAGGAAGAAGAAAACCCTTTTCCTTTCCTCCAAAACGCGACCTCCCTTTAAATATAGTCTGCACCGACCTTCCCGCGCGATCCGCGATAGGTGCAACCACTGTGGCGCCATCAACGCCGCTCCTGGCGCTGTTCGCGTGGAGAACCAGAGGATTTACGCTTTCCAGGGCACTTCTGGTGCGATCCGCACGACCCTTGGCGCTACCCGCGCCAACCTCTCGACTTATCCACGCCACTAGCGCCATCATCACACCATTAGCGTGAACTGGCCAAACCTCTGGCGCCATCAGCGCTAAAGCCAATGGGTCTGGCGCTATCAGCGCCAACCCTGACGCTAACCGCGCCACACCCTCTACAGGGTTTCTGCTGAAGGATCCTGGCCCTATCAGCGCGGGATCTGGCGCCACCCGCGCCGCAGGGAGGGTCCTTACATCTTACTTACCACATTCAAAGCAGGTGAAGTTGGTGTTGCTGTTGTCATTTCTTTTGTTGAACTTTGACAACTTCCTATTCTTGTTCTTCTTCATGAACTTGCCGAATCTTTTGACTATTAAGTTCATGTGTTCATCACTTTCATCTTCACTTGATTCTTCTTCTTTTTCCACATTAGATGATGCAGCTTTCAAGGCTACACTCTTTTATTTCTTGTCTGCATCTTCTGCATGTGTTAGTTGAGACATGTCTAATTCATACTCAAGAAGCTTACCAAAAGTTTAGCCATGGACATCTTGGAAAGATCTTTTAATTCCTTGATTGTTGTCACCTTTGGTTGCCATGGTCTTGTAAGACACTTCAGGATTTTGATGTTTAACTCTTTAGCATCAAATGTCTTCCCAAGACCAAGAAGATGATTTACAATGTGAGTGAATCTTGTTTGGAGCTGGGATATGTTTTCTGTTGTGTTCATCTTGAACATTTCATACTCATGAATCAAGGCATGCTTCCTTGATCTTCTAACATCATTTGTCCCTTCATGAGTGACTTTCAACATCTCCCACATCTCCTTTACGCTTTTACACCTAACAGTTCTAAAGAATTCGTCAGAAGAAAGTGCAGAAGTAATCATGTTCGTAGCTTTAAAATTGTATTGAACAACTCTCTTTTTTGCATTTGTCATCTCATCCTATTCCTTGGGAATTATTTCATTATCAACAATTTTTATGGGAATCAAAGGACCTTTTTCTATTGCATTCCAAGCACCGAGGTCATTTGATTGAATGAAAATCTGCATTCTATTTTTCCAAAAATTGAAATGATCTCCTTTAAACATCGAAGAACGATTGAGGGAGGTACCCTCCTTGAAGGTAATTTGTGTGGTATTCATTTTCTTTAAAAAAGATAGTGATCTTGAATAACACTCAAGAATCTGCTCTTGATGCCAATTGAGAACAATATGAACACACACAATTAACCAAGAGGGGGGCGAATTGGTTAAAACGGGGTCTTTAAAAATTCTCTTTGAAACAAAGCAGCGGATTTAGGATTGTATCACAAGGACACCCTTTTAAAACAAACTTTTAGTCAATCAAGACTCACCCTTCACAGAAAGCAATAGCAGAAAATGTATTTCTGTTGATCTTGAAAAGATTATCCAAAACACTAGCAATCAATAACAACAAGAAGAGATTAAGAGAAAGTATTCAACACCAAGAACTATACTGGTTCACTTCTCAACAAGAGAAGCTACATTCAATTTCTTCTAACCAAACCTTGGTTAGAGTTCAACTATTAACAAAAATCTATTCTTTACAAGCTTACAAAAGATCACCCTTTATCAATCATAGATAAAGAACTAAAATCTAAACACCCTTTAGACTTCTAATGATCAAGAACATAGAGAAACCCTTCTTTACTCTTCCCTCTAGAGAACCCTACCATAGACAAGCTTAAAGAAACCTTTTGTAATTGCAACTAACAAGCTGAAAAGTAAAAATGAATTACAACTAGAGTTTAGAGGAGAGATACAACCTTATGATCCAAAGAATGAAAATGCACGTGTTTACCAATCTGGAATCAGGTTAAAAGAAAGCAACTTTCAAACCAAGCTCTCCAAGAAACTCCTTTGAAATCTTGTCCAAAAAGAATTCTATCAATGATGCATGAAGATCTTGAATTATGGGACAAGAGCTTTGTTACCCAGTGTATCTTATCTCAAATTCAGAAGGCTTTTGAAAACAACGAAAAATTTCGAATTCTGATATTTTGTGTAAATCAAAAGACCCAACAACTTTTTATAGTAAACTATTTTAACTGAATGTAATCGATTAAATCGTCCATGTAATCGATTATTTTTACTTAAGTAATCAATTAATATCATATTTAATCGATTAAAGTGTTCTTTGTTCTTTCTGGAAAAGATACACGAGCAAAGTAATCGATTAAACCACTATGTAATTGATTACCACATACAATCTAGCTTCAAAAATGTGCTAATGTAATCAATTACGATTAGATGGTAATTAATTAACACAGGAAGACTTGTTCTGTGTTTTGTATTGTGTAATTGATTACCATTACCTTGTAATCAATTAATCAGTTCTTCATGGCTTAAGTAACAGATTATCATATTCTGGTAATTGATTAAGTTAGTGTAAAAGGTGGTTTTTCCAAAACTTAACCATGAGTACTTGGCATCTTATGCAAATCTTAAGTTTTTTCACAAATCATGTGACTTGATAAAAACCATGTATGCATGTCAATGAATGATGTTTATGCAATGCAAGGGATCATAAGATGAAGGTCTTAAGCAACTAACAAATTACATATGTGTCTTTAATTGAATGACATGTAAAAAGCTAAAATATGTCTAAGACAAATAGCCTCATCATCTTGATCTTCTTCAAGCCCCCATGTATCTGACAATCCTTATTGGAACAATAAGTTGAGGAGGATTCGCCACAAAGGAAAGCTTCCTTGATAAGAAACGATTTGGTTTCAACCAAGAACCAAGAAGAGGCTAAGCTCTCAATTCAAGCAAATGCTTAATTTTATTCAATCAAAAGTTATTCAAAAATAGAAATGTCTGAGTAACTTATAGACTTAAGCCTCTAATAAAACCTAAAAATTCATAGTTTAGGCCTATTTTAGTCCATATTGAGGCCCATTACACAAATAAGAAATTACTAAGTTACAACAATACGAAAATTAGGAAAATTACAAAAGCTACGAAAGGAATTGCGCTAAGTGCGATATTCGCACTAAGCGAGCTCTCCTTGCCTTGTTGAATAGTCCATCCATGATTCTCTTGGTCATCTCTTTTTGTAGAAGGTTGGTTTTAGACCTTGTCATTGGAACCTTCAATTCATGGAGTGCTTCTAGAACTTTGATCGCGAGGTCGCACTCGGTCAAATTAATACAGATTAAATGTAGTACTAGGAAGTGACTCCTAGGTCGTCTCTCAAGGACCAATTGTCTATGTTTAAGGGATTAAACGTGTAAAGGGGGGTTTTATCAGAATGCAAGATTATATAAAAATAAAACAGAAACACGAATTTAATTGCAGTGATTAAAACAAGTTAGACCCTTCGAACAGATTGCGCCTCTAATATCTTCGGTTCACGAAAGATACTGTCCTACTTAATCCTTATTAGTCCAGATTAATCTACTAAGCGAAGATTAACCTAAAACGTCATTACACGAATTAAGCAAACGTGAACCTCGTTAGGGCAAGCTCTCAGGATTAAGCAACCTGAGATTACTGAATCAATCAACTCAGAATCATTAAGCATGATCCTAATTCGAAAAATACAGAACAGAAACCCAAACAAGGAAGAACAAAGCAGAATAC
>PYAF01004632.1:46699-58485 GCA_007407185.1 Glycine tomentella
TCTCATTAGAAGTTGTTCAATCGAATTAACCCCTAATTTAATTGAAACCACAACCCTAATTGAAATATCATCCAATTATTCTGTGATTAATATTCGAAATTAGGCATGAATCCATAACCTAATCCGCTTTCAATCCTAAACGCATTCATAATCATGAAAAACAGAATAGCAATTGAAGAAGAAGATGAACATTCACATAAGATTCGAAATACTAAACCAAAACTCAAATTCTCCTTGTGCTTGGGTTGGATTCTTGGATTGATTGAGGATTTAGCCTTCCATCATCATCATCAATGAAAGCCCCATGGATTGAGTGCACGAAAATGGAAGAACAAAAAAAACGAAAATGAAGAACAATGAAGAACAAGGAAGAACACTAGAGAGAAAATGAGAGCAAGGGTTTTGATCTAAAAACTAAAGGAAAGAAAAATAAAACTTGTTTATTGAAATGTAAAGAGTGGTGTCCAAGTTTCACTAAAGTCACTAATATGTAGTGACTGAGTTCTGAAAATGAAATTGGCCATAAACAAACCCAACAATCTAATTATTTCATATTTACAACCATGAAAGTCAAATTCGTAGCCCAAAATTACAAGTGCAGAGGTACTAACTTCAAAGCTAAAAATGATCCTCTAAATGACAGAATTGGCCTCGAGCTATTTCTATCAAACTTATATAACTTTTCGTTATCTTTCCAGGGACTCCTAGAACGCTCCATTCGGAGATTGGTAGCTCTCTATAGGTCCTGCACAAGTCAGATATGTCAAGTGAGCCAAAAATCCGAAAATACGCAACAATTAGCAATTAAGTTCACTTACTTGCCTAGGCCCAAAACTGAATTAGAATAGGAAAATAAAGGTCTAAGAGAGGTCAAATAAGCTAAGAAGGATAGAAAAATACTCAACTAAAAGCACTCTATCAATGCACATCCTCCACGTGCTATCTTTCTTGGGGACTACGATGACCGACATTGTACATGGGCTCAAGCTTTCCTTCACTCATCTTTTTTGTATCAACTCTTCAACATGCTTTTGAATATCCTTGGTCTCTTCCAAATTACTCCTATAGGCATCCCTATTAGGAAGTGAAGCTCCCGCAACAAGATCAATTTGATGATCAATTTCTCTTAAAGGAGGCAAGCCATGAGGTATGTCTTGTGGAAAGACATCCTCAAACTCCTTTAAAAGTGTATCAAAACCTTGAGGCAACTCAAGGACACTAGAAGACAAGCACATATAATTTGGAATGAGTAAATACATTTGTTGTCTAGCTAGCATCGCTCTTTTTACCTCCTTAGGTTTGACGAACAGACTTTTTTTTATCACTAATTGTTTTTCACTTTTTTTTAATTTTCTTTTGTTCTTTCTTTTCACTCTTTTTGCCATCTGTCTTTTTGACTTTTCTCTCTCAAAAGACTCTTTTCTTCTTTGATTTTCTTTTCTTTTGCTCTTTTAAATCTCATTTTTATTTGATCCTCACACACCTCACTTGGAGACAAAGGTGAGAGAACTACCTTTTTACCACCCCTCATCCTCACACATCTCATATTTTTGCTTTGAAATTTTTATTGTGACAGTACCTTATCCAAAATATGAGACTCAAACAAAAATGCATAGTCATTTAATTAATCCTTACAAAAAAAATGAGACCCAACTTGATTTTGTCAATATCTAATATTGTTACAATAGAAATTTCAGAGCAACAAATAAATTATGCTTATTAATCAATATTATACTTATTATTATGTTTGTTTTCCTAGTTTATAAGTGTTTATTATGATTTTATACTTGCAATGATTGAAAAAGGGAGAATATGAAGATTAAATTATATTTTGGATAGAGAATTTACAAATTCGTCCATGAATGTGTAAAGCGCTGACTAATTCGTCCCTGAATGTGTGACATAGACTCTTTCATTTAACGGTAACAAACGAAAGTTAACGGAGAGATAGATTTGTCACATTTTTTTCACTTTTAGGGACAAAAATTTGAATTTCCATCTTTCGGGGATGAATTTGTCAGCGGTTTACATATTCAGTTACGAAAATGGTTATATACCCTATATTTTATTTTCTTCTTAGAGTATGATGTTTGTCTTCTTCATCTGTATGCAGAGTTTATATAATGAAGGTGCTAGGAAATTTTGGGTTCACAATACTGGGTTGTTGGGCTGTCTTCCAAAAGTACTTGCACTGGCTCAAAAGAATGATCTAGATTCATTGGAATGTCTTTCTAGTTATAACTGTGCAGCTTGGTTATTTAATGAAGGGTTGCTTCATTCAAGTCAAAACAAAGAGTTTTGTATTTCAAAAGGTGAGTGCTTGAGTGGTTACATTAATTCTTTCATTGTAAATGCATTCTCTTTTCTAAATTCATTTTTTCTAAAAGATAGACCTAAGCTGCATCACCAAGCAATTAATGAAGAAAATAGAAGCAACACACTATTTTATATCATCTTTCACTATCCCTTTTAGTTATGCTTTCATTGGAAACAAACTTTCTTTGGCAATGATAATCTTAGGTATTAATTACAATTAGATTCTTTCTTAAATTTAATTATGTTTATTGGTTTTGAGGATTGTACTGCTATTGGATGTCTCAATTTTGTCAATGAAGCTTAAAGAAATGAATTCATGAGTTATGACTGTATTATGTTGTTATAGCTTCCTAGTATGCCATAATCTCCCTAGTAGTGTTTGAATAAGCTGCAAATTGAATGCCTTAGGGTCTAGAAAATTATCTTGCCGGTGAAAGCTAATAATAAACATTTATCTAAACATTTTATTTTCAGCATTGCCTAAAATATTCAAAGCTCACTACTACAATAAGGGCCTTTAACGACACACAAAAGACGACGGTTCTTTCATAACCGTCTTCGTATTGGAGGCGGTGACATTTTTGCAAATAATTGGAAGTTTACAAGGACGATTTTTTAAAACCCGTCGTAGAAGGGGATCAAAGAAGACGGTCCTTCAAAGTACGTCGTTGTTTCTGCCACATACAAAGACGGTTTTCTAAAAACCGTCTTTGTTTTATTTGTAATTTCATTTTAAAAAATTATAATTAAACGTTGTGCCCTAGCCCCTTCTCACTAACCTCAGTCACTCCCTCTCTCTCACGACCTCTCTCTCACGAACTCTCTCTCACGACCTCTCTCTCAGACCCTCAAAGCTGTCCGCGTGTTCAGTGGAAGGAATGCTTTACTTGAAGCTCTGTCACTCTCAGTGAAGGTAAGAATTGTGTCTCACCCTTGAACCATCTCTAGTTTTGTAGTCTCTCACACTATTGTCGTCTCCATTGACTCTGTTAGGGTATTTGTAAGAAACTTGTTGATAGAATGATTCATGGGCTCCACCCCTTTGTTCCCCTGTCCCTTTTGCTGTTTCCATTATAGTCCTAATGCTTTCATCACATTTTTATATATGATATAATTAGGAATATAAATTTGTTGCAATTTGAGTTTAGTGGGTGAAATTGAGATAGCTATGTTGTCCTCTTTCGTATGCTTTGAGGCATGTGAGTATCCCTTTCCCTCTTATGTATTTCATCCATGGTGTGTTGAATTCAAATAGTGGGTTTTGTTCTGTCCATGAATCTGTGAGTGTGTGACTTCCCATCCAGTAATTACTTTGTTCTATTATTTTTCATGTTCTCTTCATTTTTCTCATTTTGTTTTAGGAGATACTGAGCTGCTCAAGTACTTGCTGTCCAGGGGAGTTAATCCTGATTTAGAAAGTGACTCGGGAACACCTTTGGTTTGGGCTGCTGGTCATGCCCAACCAGCTGCTGTCAGTGTACTATTGGAACATGGTGCAAATGTGAGTCCTCTTTTACTTTGTTGCTTTTTCTTAATATAATTCATTGAAGCTTTGGTTCTATTCCTTACTACTCTGTCTTGAGAAATTTTATTCACTTAAATTTTTCTTGTTTTTAAAGAAATTTTATATATTTTTAATTGGATATGCAGAGTATTTCTTGGCATTAGTATCTATCATTCTGGTTCTTGTTTCAAGAAAAATACTTTTCTTTTTAAACTTTTGGATCAGTAGACTTATGAAGTAGTGGATGGACCACATGTCATTATTAATCAATATGCTAGAGTGCAGATTGTTTATATTTCCGTGTCAATAATTCCATGGTTTAATTAGTGCAATCAGCATAAGCTTTATCAATTTGCCTTGTATGGTATGGTTAAAAACAAATGGTCTTTCATAAGTATGCCATTTTCAAATAAGGTTTTAATTTTAGTTTTATATTCCCTTTCATCTCGTTGATGTTGCTTTGCAGACAAATGCTGAAACTGATGATGGTATTACTCCACTCCTTTCAGCTGTGGCAGCCAGTTCTCTGGCATGCTTAGAGCTGTTAATTCAGGTTCCCCATCTTTCTCAACCTGTCAACTTTGAATTTTTTGTACTACAAATTAATTATACAATGTATCTGTTAGTATCTATGAAACATGGAATAAATTTGGTTTAAGTGATTTACTGTAGTAGTAATAATGTCATAAAAAATTAACAACTTTATGACCGACAATGCAATCCAGTTGACAATTTATTCCTACGTTATATATTCATCAGAATTAGTTATTTCAAAGTACATATGTCCAGTATTACAAAAACGTACTTTGTCAGAGTGCTAATGGGAGGGGCATGTTAAGTTACTAACTAACTAAATCTAGATAATGAAAAAGGGAAAGAAGAATCACATAGGTAGAATATGTTTAACTGGATGAACCTTGTTGAAGAATGCACTTTTGCCTGAAAGATATCTCTACAAGTAGCCATAACCATCCTTTGATGTTTATGGAAGTACTCTAGAAGCATGTAGACCTATATATGTATAACTATATCATTTAAGAAATCAAATATTTAATGGTTTATCAGAAGAAATATAATGCAGCATGGTAAGTTATGTACCAAAGACTTTTTCAAGAGATTGATTTTACACAATTGTTTATGTGAAGATGTTCTAGTTTGTAGGTATTTGTGTTTGCAAGATGCTAGTTTTTTCCTGTATGTTTTTCATCTCATGCTCAATCTATGTCATTACATTTGAATCTTTATATGCAGGCAGGTGCTAAAGTAAATATAAGTGCTGGTGGAGCAACTCCTTTGCACATCGCAACTGATAATGGAAGTCTTGAACTATTAAATTGCTTATTGAAAGCGGGAGCTAATCCTAATGTCTCTGATGAGGTGAGAAGGATTTTAAGGTTCAAACATTATCTTCTTATACTGTTACTGTGGGAATCAGTGACCAACAAAAGAGTTCTTGAGTTTACTTGTCTTAGAACCCAGTAGTCCTAGGAACACAAAAACAGTACTCACGTTTTTTTATATTTTCAAGATCTTTTCAAACTTTCAGTATGATTAATGGCTCTTTGCTTGGCACATTTAGTAGTTATGATTGTGATAAACAATGTGCTTCAATTAATATTCAAAATAAAGTTTGACATCTGTTTGCATACAGAATGGTGTCAAGCCAATACAAGTTGCTGCTGCAAGGGGCTATCTAAAACCTGTTGAGATATTGTTCCCCTTGACATCCAAAGTAGATACTATTCCTACTTGGACTGTTGATGGGATACTCGAGTATATGCAATCTGAAACTAGAAAGCAGCAGGTACTGAAATCTTAAAATATTCTTTTATGATAACTATATGTTCTTTTGAATGTGGCAGTATGAAATTATGCTTGAAGTAATTACAGCATTCCCTTTAAAATACAAATATTTTCCATGGATTAATTAATTCTCTTGCAATTATGGTGTGCAAATGTCTCTTGTAAGTTGTAACAGAAGGACACTGGTGACTGGTATGCAATTATGATGTATTTTGAAGACCTTAAACTATAAAATAAAAAATTTTAAGAATTTCAAATTTAATAATATAGATATTTAAAACCAATATCATAACCTCAGATTCAGATTTAGAGTGATTATCAACTGAATGAAATATCAAATTAATGAGTTATTACGAATCAAAAAGTTTTTTTTTTTACTGGACGCATGAAAAAGTTAACGAGTCATTATTGGTTTGATCAAGAGAGTTATTGTTTAAACTGATTTAACTAGATTATTTAAAATAAATTACTATATTTTTTTTAAATATTTAAATCATAAAATATCATCAATAAAAATTAATTTAATTAAAAATTTCAAATTCATCTGCAGCATTGATTTCTTTTTTTGTTCAGAGTTCAATCGATCTATCTATATAAATACGAAGGAAAAAAAATCTATGTAAATAAATTAAATTTGAGGAAAAATATTAATATATCCTTTAATTCTATTAATATACTCCAATTTGTGACCACTTAACAATGGTTAGAAATTTTTTGACAAATCTACATTGTCAATTTTGTTTCTATGATAATGTTAGAGAACCTAAAGATAACGAAGTCACTTAGTAATTGATGACAAAAACTAAAACATAGAGAAATTATTTTATAGGGATTAAAGCCTTGAGTTTCTAGGTATAGGAACAAGAACACAAAGTTTAGACAATTGTTAGAACAACAAAGGTAATTTTATTTTTTATTTTTTATCTAGCCACCTCATCAAGCCACATGACACACAACTAGCTCCACGTTGCCAAGCCACAAAGATTTTAATAGTATTTAATTGCAATTAATGGAATACACAAAAAAATTAATAATAAATTTTAGAACATTTATAATGTGTCATTACTTAAATGAATTATTTATTTTAAATTTGTAAGTTATACAATACAACACAAATTTAAGAACTTTAGACATTATTTTACTTCAATATTAAAGTTGTTAGATTCAAAACTTAACTTAAATTACATTAAATTTTATATTAAAAAATATTATTTTTTTTTATAATAATCAATTAAATAAAAATTATTTATATAAACAACACAGTTAAGTCATCAACTCCTACTAATTTTTTTTAAACAACATTACTTAAACTTAAGCAATTCATTTAAGCATTTTTATTAGAGATATTGTTAAGGAGCTTTTGTTTCAAGGTGTGATGTACTAAGAATGTTATTTCAATAAATATTTAAAAATTTGTTTGTTTATATTTTATCATTCCTAAGAATATCTTGAAATTTAAAATAATTGAAATAAAAAAAAAGAGTTATAATGAAAGTTATAAGTGGGTGAAAAACAATTTTTCACATTCTCATGGAAATACAATTTACCCACCGATGTAATGGGGATAAAAATGAAGCAAATCATGTTGTAATTACTTTTTAAAAAATAAGTAATACCTAAGAATATCTTTTTTAATACTCCAAATAAACATGAGAATACAAATGTAGTTTACTTACTAAAGTGCAAAGGGTGAACAATTACCGGAAACAAACGAGTAATTAAAAAAAAAAACTATGTTTTTGATACTTTTAATATTTTAAAATTTGAAATGTGTCACTCTTAGTTCTCAAAGGGGATTTAAAATAACATTTTATAAGTGTAGACCAGACGTGATGTATCTTAAAATTAAATAATAAAAATAGGACAAATTTTTTGAAAAAAAATTAAAATTGAACTAAAAATTCTTTAAAAGAACAAAAACATATTTTTTAAATGATTTTTTTATTTAAAAAAGGATTGATTCTTTGGACGGCGGTCATGCTTGGACTTGAACCAGTGTCACCTAGTAACAGGTTAGGTCATTGGATAGCGGTTAAGTTTGGGCTTAGCCCAAATTAATTTGGATTTCACTGAAATATGAATATAAAGGACCAAGATTAAAACGACAAGTAAAATCATACACACACACCAAACTAATGCAAGAGCAACAAAAAAAGAAAAAGATTAGAAAAAAAGAAAAAAAGAAATTGATCACTATATCTAACCACTAAAATGGGGAGTTACACATGCGAAATCATTCATTTGTTAATTCTTTTTGCATGTAGTTTAACTGTTTAATAATATATTTTATGATAGTTCTTGATGAGATATTCATGTCCGTGATAGCTCTTTTTGCCCATTGAAAGAAAAAAGAAAACAAAAAGGTTACTAGCTTTTTCTGAATCCATTCTAGGATGGCATAGACTAGAACAAGGGTGAGTTTGTTGGTGTTTCTATGCAACATGGTTGCAAACTTGTTGGCAGCCATGGTTGGTGTTCTGTTTTTTTTTTTTTTATATGTACAAAGAAAGGTTTACCTGGAGTATCAGATTGGAACCTAAGCAAGTATTGGAATGAGAGACAGAGAAAAATGTTTCTACACATTGACAATTGCCTATACTAACTGATCATAAGTCTAAGAGTTTGTTATCTTTACTGTTTGATCTGAAATGATAACAGATGTTCAATTAGGAGGTCATGGAGCTGGTAGAGTTGAACTTACTGAGGGAAGCTTTGGTTCTGTTTGGAAGGGGCCAAATTTTGCTTTCCCTATCAGAAATAATGGTGCTGAGCTTTGTGACGGACACATTGTGAGAAGTAGAGTCAACTTAAGAATAGATTGGAGTTGTGTATGGATGCATTCAACATTGAAGTCAACTGAACCTGTTATGAAAAAGGTAAAAGCACATTCAAATGTGTTCGTAATTAGAGTTATAAAAAAGGTAAAAGCACATTCAACTTAACCTGCATTCTAATTTATATAAATATCACTGGTGTAATTTTGTTTGTATATGGTGCTTGATTCTGAATCTTCTGGTCATTCTTGTCAGTTGAATAAATTTGTTTGGTATTTTCTGCACATGTAGATGATGAATGTGATAACAGAAAGACTACACTAAAAGTATCATCAAGAAGCCACAAATTAGAAAACCCGTTCCTGTTGAGCTTGCTAATGAACATCAAGCATTAGGTGGACAAGGGACTTGTACTCTTGGAGGTCAATGGAACAGTTGCTCATGAATTCATCATTGACTTGAGAGGCTTTAAGGTAAGTCCATTCTATGATTGCAGTTCTTCAATTCATTAGATTTGTTCATGTTCTGATTACTTGTAAGCTATTCCTATTGTAGAATACTGCTGGAATTGAGCCTGGCACACTCATGATTGAGCCTACTGAGAGTGAAAGCAAGGTATTACCTTACTTTTTCATCCAAGATTGTGGCTCTTCTGATGGTTATGTATTTTTTTTGCTGTTTAAAATTAAGTATGCTAGCCTGAAGTGGTTTAAATGTGGGAAAAAGGGTTATGGATCCATAACAACAAAAGTCTAATGTAACAAAAAATACAAAGGCTAAGAATAAGCAATAGAGAATAAGCAACTTAAATTTTCTTATAGAAAAAAGAGAGTGGAATTTAAAATAGAGATTGGAGTGTGAATAACTATATTGCCCTTGGAATTGACAAAGAATTCCAATGTTATGTATCTGTTTGGTTTTGGATTGGACAATGACTGAGATTGATAACACAGCTTGATGAGTATGATTTTTTTTATATATATTTTTTATGATTCATGAAACTTTTGTGTGGAAAATGTTAGGTAAAGGAAAGGGAATCACCCTGAGAGATATACCTTGACAGCTAGGAAGAAAATAATACGTGTGAAAATAATGCATGCTAAGAGCCATCTAACATGATATATGATATATTCTGTTTTTCCTTTTTGTCCTGGGCTGGTGTGAAAATAATTAATTATTATAATCATGATTATTTTTAATACAAACATTTTTTCTTGGTCTATGAAGTAATAACACTTTCTCATTAGCCTTACCTTGTGTTTGGTTGTTTCCTTTGAAGTGTTTGAGCGGTTTTAACAAGCACCTAAACAAGATGGGTCACTTAGCTTCTTGGTCATTGGAGATTGGGGAAGAAAAACAACTTTCAACCAAATTTTAAATTATGTTTCATGCTATAAAGTAAGATGTTTGTTTTAATTATGTTATATACATTCATTTACATTTAATATAATTTTGCATGGTATTTTATTTAATTGTGTTAAAATAAATTTACAGTGTTAAGCTGAATTTCAAATTTTAGTGTACTAACAATTTGGTTTTTTATTTATTTTATAGAATAAAATCCCTTCAATGTGGTGTATTTTTCAAATTCATTTGGTAGTATATCTAGAAACCAATTTCTTGCAAACAAAAAAAAATAAAGGAGATGCGTTTGCAAAAAAAAAATTAACAAAATAGGGAAACAAAGACGGTTCTTCCAAAGACCGTCTTCGTAAGTGGACAAACAAAGACGGTTTTCAAAACAATTATCTTCTTAAGTTATTTTATATAAAAAAAATTTAAAAATACGAAAACAAAGACGGTTCTCCAGAAAACCGTCTTTGTATGTTCACATACAAAGACGATTTTGAAAAAAACCGTCTTTGTATCCTATTTTACAAAAAATAAAAAATAAATAAATAAACAAACCAGAGGAAACAAAGACGATTATTCAAAAACCGTCTTTGTATCCTATTTTACAAAAAATAAAAAATAAATAAACAAGACGAAACAAAGACGGTTATTCGAAAATCGTCTTTGAATGGTGGCCTACAAAGACGATTTCGGGAAAACCGTCTTCTTTTCATTTATTTTAAAATAAATTTTTTTTCAAATAAATGGAAACAAAGACGGTTTTTACCAAAACCGTCTTTGAATGATGGCCTACGAAGACGGTTTTGGAAAAACCGTCTTCTTTTCATTTATTTTAAAATAAAAAAAATTTAAAATGAAGGGAAACAAAAACGGTTACTGAAAAACCGTCTTTGAAAGTGCACAAACAAAGACGGTTCTCGCAAGAACCGTCTTTGTGATTCTAATTTTCTTAACTCTGATGGTGCAAGTAATTTTCCTTTATGTGGTGGTTTCTTAATTTTATGGGACACCTTTAATTTATTATACTGTCAAATCATTTTCAGATGTTGATAAATGTCATAATGAATGTTCTTTCAATGATCCAATCAAGAATGACAAGCTTAGAGAATTTATTTGATAGATTAAGATAAGAATCTTCGCAATGAAGAAGACATTCTTATTCACCATAGTAAAAATTTAAATGTTGTTTGGTGCAAGCTAATTTGGGAACAAAAAAAAAATCTGAATAGGTTGTAGTATAATACTAACAATTTAAAATTTAAATGATGTTTAGTGCAAGCTAAGTTGGAAAAAAAATCTAAATAGGATGCA
This sequence comes from Glycine tomentella, assembly GCA_007407185.1. Classification (NCBI taxonomy): domain Eukaryota; kingdom Viridiplantae; phylum Streptophyta; class Magnoliopsida; order Fabales; family Fabaceae; genus Glycine; species Glycine tomentella. The sequence continues at coordinate 57,761 of PYAF01004632.1, forward strand.
ATAGAGAGTGTAGCTAGAAAATATTATTATAATTATATAATTTTTACCTATAGTTGGAGGTCATAGGTACAAGTTATTGGCTTTTACCTACAGTTGAAGATTGTATATATAGGTTAATGACTTTTGCCTACGTATATTTCAAATTGTAGGCACCGCTTCGAGTGACAATCAAATTTGATTATAGGTAAAAAGATATATCCATAGGTATAACCTATAATGACAGATTATTAAATGTCATTGTATGTCCTCTCAAAGTTGACAAAAAAAATATCCGTAAGACAAAGATTAATATACATTTACATGTAGATTTTTTACTTATAGTGACCATTTTTAACCGTAACAATAAGTCATTATTTTTTTGTAGTGAGTCGTGATTGCAACCAAACAAATTTAATAGACCTAGTTATATGTAATAAAAACAAAACTTTTAAAGTTAATTTTTTCATATAATATATATTTACTAAAACAAAGGAGCTCATTTATTTATTTATATCCAAAATTTATGGTGTTGATTGCTAACTAATGCACTCATACTAAAGGGTGTGACTATATATTAACAATCCCCTATATATGCAACTTTTTTATTTCATTATATTCATTATATTTAATTTTTGTAACATTTACACTTTATTTTATAATATACAAATAGTATTTATAGATTTAATTAAATTAAAATATTATATTTATTATATTAATTAATATCTTGAACATAAAATATAATATTT
>PYAF01004632.1:58585-69322 GCA_007407185.1 Glycine tomentella
ATCCTACTACCATAGGATTCCATTCATTCCCAGAATTCACAGTCAATCTAATAGTCAACCACGCCTATCACAGGCTGAACAACTCATAGTCATACATATCAAGCTCATACCACAATTTCACATTCCATTCCAAGCATCTCAAATCAATACATATCATTCCCCCATCACAGGGTTCAAATCACATTTTCAGCATCTCAACACCATACACATCCATTCAACAATCAATCACACAATATACAATTTCCATATACATGTAAGTATTCACAACGGAACCATCACTCCATCAAGAGCATGGTGGAACACAGCAAAGGACACACATGCAAGGACCAAGAGCTTACCTGCTCTAAGCAAAACACCGGCTTCCCCGGTATCTTGGCCACCACCACCAGAGATATCAAGCTCACGTCCTACATAAGCAAACACATAGCGTATCAATAACGGTCCTAAGCCGTTAGAACAAAAGGAACTATAATCCTTTCCACAGGACACATAACTAATCACTTCACAAGTGATTCTCAGACCCTCAACGGGATCCCTCTCAGCCTAACCAAGGCTCCAGAGCCTCTTCTAAGACTCTGCTCAAGGTAATACAAACATGTCCTTTAGCCATATCAAAATCGAGCTTTTAATACAACTAAAACAGCTCATAAACAACCTCTACACTATCCCATGAACAACATGTCAACAACTCCTAGGTTCATAGTAACCATATAATCAGTCCCTTTCTTTATACATGCATAGCTCAAAGCCAAAATCAAACTTCATCAATAATGATTTCTGAAGGCTCTAACATCATCACAACAACCCCCTGGACATAATCCTCTACAGGATCCCGGGCTAATTCTAACCCCATCACATATGGGTCATTGTTCATGCAAACCCCCAAAATCAAAATCAAACGCAGAAACTTGAGTTTCTTACCTCAATGGCGACAAAGAAGACCCAAGGACAACCTCCTCGAGCTCTGGTGTCCTTTCCACGCAATGGGTCTCAGCCACTCTCAAGTTCTCTGAGCTTTTCTTTGGAGATTCCAAAACTCACTCAAAAGGGGTTTATCAAGAGAAAGGATGAATGATTCAAGCTTCCCAAATGTTTCTCTCACAAGAATAGGCCATAAGAAGGTGTTTTGGTCAAGATATATGGCTCTAGGAAGCTTAGGGATGTCAACAATGGAGGTCTAGGGCAGAAGGAGGAAGAGTAAATCTTTTCTCCTTAGTTTTTTCGCGTTTTGGGATTTAAATAGTGGCCCTGCCCGACCTGCTGCGCCCCCAGCGCCACATTCCAGAACCTCTGGCATCCCCAGCGCCGCATCTGGCGCCATCCGCGCCAGCTGGAAAACTTGGCGCCCCTGGCACCACATCTAGCGCCCCAAGCGTAAACCTCCGGAGACTCCCGCGCTCCCAGCGCGAACCTGGCGCTCCAGGCGCCACCTTTTAGAGACCATGGCGCCCGCAGCATGAACCTGGCGCCCCGGGCTCCACGTTCCAGTGCTCTGGCGCCATCAACGCCGCAACCCTTACAGGGTTTTCTGCTAAATGCTCCCTTTTGGGCAAACCAATGCATGATTATATACCTTAATCACAGGGCTTAAAATTCAAGGTCTTACAACTGTCAACTGATTTTTCTCTATATACACAATTTTGTGTACCCCTACATTAGACTAGTCTTCATTTTTTTTTATTGGCATTTTGGTCTTTGTGGTTACAATAGAATAATAGTGCATCTAATTCTTTTAATATTTTGTACATCATGTTAAAACTATATAATAAATTATAAAATTTATTCTTCCCCCAATATATATATATATATATATATAAACTTGAATTTAAACTAACAAGACAAATATGCTTATAAACAAACTTGGTATTGAATAGTTTAGTATATTGGTTTCTTGCATCCCTATTGTCTAGCTATCCCACTATTGTCCAAAATAGACTTGTTGCACTACATGTATTGCAACACTCAATTAGAATAATAATAACCATAGCGAGACATGAGTACCATTTAGATTGAGTACCATGAGTAAAATATTAAACAACTCTAATAGTATGAGCTCATAAAAGAATATCATTTTTTAATTACTTTTAATAGGTTCCTGTCTAATGAAATGTCAAAGATAGAGGCCAAATAAATTTTTTGTGGACCTCAAACTCAACGTCATAAATTAAGTGTTTTAATATATTAATTTTAAATTTGTCATTATACTATGAAATATATTATATAGGTTAATAATGTATTAATCAAGTGGTCGATGCTCTAAGATTTTAATTTAACTCAACTATGAAATATATTATATAGGCTAAATATGCGAAGAATGAAGATTTTAATTTTTATGTTTTTTATCTTTCTTCTAATGTTGTTGTTGATGCTCTAAGAGTTGATAATTATTATTAATTGTTTATTGTTTTGTTAAGATTAATTAATTACTATTTATTGCACATGGATAGCTACTTGATTTTTGGATTATGACATTCATGGCTTTATTTTTTTTTCTTTTTCTTTTCAATTCACCAAGACAACAATAAATAGTTCTTTTAATATATATGTTTTTTTTTAAAAAAAATAAAGCTGATCTAAGACGGTTGTTAGGAAAACCATCTTTGTATCGCTCACTTTCTAAGACGGTTATTCTAAAAACCGCTTAGATCAACTTTATTTTTTAAAAAAATTACACTAATCTAAGATGGTTGTTAGGAATAACTGTCTTAGAATGTGAACATTCTAAGACGGTTTTCCTAACAACCATCTTAGAAAGTGAGCAATACAAAGACAGTTTTGATATCCGTCGTCGAAAGTGTGACTTTCCACGACGTTGGATACGAAGACGGTCGTACAACCGTCTTAGAAAGGCACAAATAACCGACGCAAATGGCCTATTTTGTAGTAGTGATGGCTATGATGATCATGTTTGACATGGGAGTAAGGGGTACCGATGCTACAAGAGATCATACAATTTCTTGTAGACCTAAATCTAGAAGAAATACTAGGAGTCAAGATCTCTTTATTAATAGTTGCGTATATGATGTTAGAGGGGACCAACTTAGGGCCTTGTAATAATATTTTGGGTTGTTGTATATATGTTTCCTTTAAAGGAAATTCTTTTGGAACTTGAAGTTTACTTTCATAGATAATATCTTGTTAACTCTTTAAGACATGTTATAACCTTGTGTTTTAATATTGAACAATACTCGAATGGTGTTGTTGTATGTTGTGAATGCACAAGTAGGAAGTGTACGTACACATTGTTTTTCTTTTGTGTATCTGTCTGTCACTTCCTAATAGCATGCCAATTCCTGGAAAGCATTAATAGATACAAGTCAAACAACACTCACTATAAGTGTCTCCAGACAAACTCTAACCATGAATTAGTGAAGAAAACAATAACCTTTCTATATTCTGCTTCAAATTGGCATAGCTCATACCTCTTTCTTAAAATTTGAGCTTCAATGTCCTTCAGTTTTTGGATGGTATCTTCATATGATTTTGCACATACTGTCTCAATCGTATGGCTAGCAATCTTAAAGAAATTGTCTCCTAAACAATATTAACTTGAATCAGTGTAGATGTAATGTAAAATAGTTTTATACAGAAAAAAGCCTAAATTGGCAAAAGAACAATATGAGAAAATAAATTATTCAGACCATAAACAACAAAGATATGAGTGCCAGGCTTTAGTTCCAAGACTTCACAAGGTTGAAGACCTTCCAATCTTTTAAAGAAGGCCCCTTCAGGATCCTTGGCCATTGCTAATTGCACATAACACTAATAGTAACCACCACTTTCTAAACAACCCGCAACAAAGGAAAAGAAACCTAATGAACATAATTTTCATACCGCATTCACCGTTGAATCCATTCTGTACACTTAAAAATGTAAGAAATACATTCCTGCAGATGTCACCTTGCCAGTCTTCTTACTATCTTCTTGTATAAAAAGACAGTTACAATATCAGTTAAATATACACCAAGTAAGATTGCATAAGTGTTACATCAATAAATTACTAATTTCAGTTTGAGAAATCTAAAAATCAGTTACAAGTAGCTTGTGAACAGTTCACATGGTGTATCTTAACATTATCCTACAAATAATTAGTTATAGGTTTCAGACCACACAAAGCTCTCTCACCCAATGTTTGTGTTATGTGTTTCTTCGGCTTTTGAGCCTAGCATCCACTTTACATAATCCATCAGCATTCAGCAAAATGAGAGACTACTCAGACTAGAGAGACAAGGAGATACAAATTAAGCTATTTGTTAACGAATAACAGTTGGATAATCTAATAGTCTAGACACATCCACAGTTCAAGAAAACACTAGATTTAAACTCTCAAGGGTTTTCCAACTAGATTTGGTTTCACAAGATTCATACTCCCATTCACTCACAGAAGGTATATTTATTTCAATCTATTATTAATTAAACCAACTCACAAGGGGAGGAGGGAGTAAGTGTAGATTCTATAGAGGCACTAGAACAATGAATAATACCTGTAATGCCAAACCATAGCCACCATTCGCATGTTGTTAAAAGTAAAGCAACTGAAAAATCAGCCTTCAATATTTCAATCCAATACCATACTAACTAGAATCAAAATCAAAATAGATGAACAGACAAAGGAATTGTTATAAATAAGGCATAAGTGAATAAATGATACCTTAAATTTGCTTTGTGCAATTGAAGTAACTCTTACTACAATACCTGACTCAGCTTGTTGCTCATTTATTGTCACACCAAAGAAATGAGCACATTGCTTTTCTACTTGCAAAAAATTGTAAGATGAGTAGAAGAAATACACCACCAAGAAGACTATTGTTTTGGAAAGTAAGAACCTTTCCACTGACTGATGATCCAATTGGAAGGGGTCTAACTGTAACTGTTCCATTCAGAGCTTCTTCAAGAATATTAGCTAAAATGGTAGTCTTGATAGGGACACCCAGTTTGCTGTAACAAAATAGAATAATTTTATTGAAGAACAAATTTCCAAATACATCAAAATTCATCACTTGTTGACATTAATTTATCCAGCTAAATACTCACATAAGAAAGCAAGCACTAATAAGTAACAATGTGATGGTATGAGGGTTGTATGCCCATGCGGTCCATGTATCAAGTTTATTATCAACATTTAACAAAAAAATCATCCACTTAACCCAGATACAAATCCATCAGACAAAACAATAAGGAACAATATCATATATGAAAGCATACCCAGGGATGACTTTGTTGTCACTTGTGACAACCTCAATTTAGCTGCCATTGTTTGAATTAGAAGTTTAACACATGACACCACGAACCAATATGATCCAAAGTAACTAAAAATGTAAATGTGACAAAAAAAATTGGGAAGACTAGAGCATATGTGTATAATAACCTATTTGTCAATAGAAAATGGATTTAGTGTAATTTGAAGGACAAAATTTAAATGTGGAAAATCAAGTTCAAGATATCTCTTCTCTAAATTAGAAACAAAATGATATACAATATACCATACATATTGTATGTTTAAAATACATGCATTAACAACAACATGAACATATATATTTCATACAACTGTAACACAATGTTTAAAATGTTGTCAATAACCAAGAAATACAGCATAACCGTTTGTCCTATAGACATCCTCTACAATTCATAATTTTGACTATAGACATCCTCCTATAATGGCAAAATCAAGAGGCAAAAGTTACAACTAAGCAAAACACTTCAGCAACAGAAAGCAGAGTTGAGACAAGGCATTTCAAAGAAATTTTATATCTAGCTTATTAAAAACAAAAGTAATATACATTGTTGTGACTTGTCTAGTTCCAGTTTTTTTATTTTCTGTTTTGGTTGAGGTATGTCCTCAAATCCCACAAGCTAACAACACTTATAAATACGAAACACTGAAATCTATGGCTCATCACAATTCACAAAACTCCAAATATGAAAAATGATTTATCAAGGGTTTGAATAATATTTGATGTTCCAAAAAACATGTCTAATTTGACTTCTGAATATATTGGGTTCAATGGTGTACTAGTCATTATAATGGCCAGTTTACCAAAAATGTTGTCATTTCCTCTTGGTTCAAATTATGGCAATAAATTATGTTTATATATGTATTATAGATTTAATTTTACGTTGCAACCCATCCAAAAAATGCTAAAGAAATTGTCAAAAGTAACAAAAGGAATTGTCATAAGCAATCGTGATGATCTTTTAAAGTACAGGAATATAATAAAATGTGCTTAACTAGGACGATTAACTCATGAATCAAAGCAAGGGAAATCATCAATCATCCTCCACCATGCATTTCTCTTGAACAACATGTTCAATATGCATCCCTTTGAAATTATCGTCAGTCATGGTAATTAATTAAGTAACTAATCTTGCTTGTCAATGCCCCTCATAACAAAAACATCTACCATAAAAACCTTCCTAAACCACAACGCAAAACATATGAACAACAAGCCAACCAATTCACGCACCTTAAATTTTGTTAATCACTCTTGTAAAAATGATTCCAACACATTAATCTTAATGCTAGCAGTTTTAAAACCCCAAACCCTGTCAAATGCGACAAAAACCCAAAACCCCTAACCCAGAACAAGCTAAATTGATGATAGAATCCACTCACCTAACAGGAAATCGAAGACAACACCAAACACGATAGAACAAGCCCCATTCACGGTACCCGTTGACAACAAAAGTTCGAACACATGCCCTATTCAAAATTTCAAACAATGGAAGTTGCGATGGAGGAGGAAAGGGATAAGCGAACAAGAGTTCAACTGGAAAGGGATACCTGTAATGTGACGGAGGAAGTCGTACTTGTGATGGAGCCTGGACCGCACACACGCTGGAGTCGCACAGCTCTCACAGTTCGCACAGTAAGGGAAACCAATCTCTTTTCACAAGATTGCGACCAACCACAAGTGACGATCGCGACGACGACACCGGAGTTGACAACGTAGGACGAAATGTGAGTAGTGGGGAGGTTCACGATAGCATGTGTGCTTTGTTAGCGCTATGATGGGAATATGGGAAGGTCACAGGTCTAATTTTAGACACTACGAATCAAAGACGATTTCTTACATGGACTGGCGTCGTTTTGACGGTTGTTCATACAAAACGAAGACAGTTTTATATGATACCGTAGTCGTTTTGAAGAAACAAAAAATAGCTTGTATAACCATGATGGTTGCCACCAAAAACGTCATTGTATTGACATTTCAAAGACGATTATTTGACAACCGTCTTTATACTTGGTAACTTATTTACAAAATTACCACCGCCTCACTAACGATGACAGGTATCATACAACTGTCGTCGTTTTGCCATCGTAGAATATACTTTTTGTAGCAGTGGTGTGATGACCTTGAGATCTGGCGCGGGTGGCGCGGGGAGCCGCGCGGTTAGCGCCAGGATCATTTGTTAGAAAACCTTGTTAAGGGTGCGACGCTGATAGCGCCAGGCCGGCGCTGATGGCACCAGGATCTCTGGAAAGGCACGCCAGGGGCGCCAGTTGTGGCGCTAAGGGCGCCAGATTTCCCAGCTGGTGCGAGTAGCGCCAGGTGTGGCACTGGTAGCGCCACAGGTTCTGGAAGCTGGCGCTGAGAGTGCTAGGGTGGCGCTGATGGCGCCACAGTTTCTGCAGCTGGCGTGGATGGCGCGGTGTCCCGCGTGAATCACGCGGGAAGGTCGGTGCTGGGTATATTTAAAGGGAGGTCGCGTTTTTGGAGGAGAAGAAATGGTTTTCTTCTTCCTCTGGACTCCAGCAGCCATGGGAGAGCTTCCCAAGCTCCCATGACCTTGCTTGATGACCCTAAGCACTTCCTGAACCCTTTAATCACCCTAGAAACTGTGAGAGAGCGAGAATCCTTCCTCCACCTTCATTGAAACCCCAGAATCTCTCTTCTCTGAGAAAGGTCGAAGAGAAGCTCGAGTTTGGCAAGGAACGGCGGTGGTTCAGCGGCACCAGGGCTCGGGAGAGCAGCCCAGAGGCCTTCCTCATCAGTTCTGAGGTAAGAAACTCGAGTTTCTCCGATTGATTTTGGATTTGGGGGTTTCCTATGAATAGTGACCCATCTGTGATAGGGCTAGAATTAGCTCTGGGTCCAGTTGGGAGAAGTGTTTAGAATGATGTGAGGAGGAAGGATTAGCTTTCAGTTTGTGATTTAGTGATTGTTGGTTTTGGCTCTAGGTGAGGGCATGTGTGACTTGAACTGAGTCACTTGTTATGAGACATGCCAGAGCCTTTGTGATGGGCTTGAGGTGCCTGATAGGCCATGGAGACGGCGTCTGGTGAGATAGACCGTTCAAGCCCTGAGAAACCCTAAGAGTTTGGGTTGAGAGAGCTTTGGTGCTCACTGATGATGGCTTGGTTGAGTCTGGAATGACTCTGAGGCCAGGGATGATTTGAGATAGACCATTGAGGGTCTATAGAAAGGCTTGTAGTGGATAAGCCTGATGAACCTTAGGTAGAGGACCTGGGTTGATGGGAAGGACTGTGATTCCTTTCCCAGATGCAGTGGATGACTGCTTGATGAGCTTAGGCATGTTTGTATGCTTGAATGGTCTGTGATATGCGATTGTATGCCTTGGTAGAACTTGACACAGTGGGTGTCAGAGGAGCAGACCATCAGTGGAGGCTCGAGTTGTGGAGGTACGGCTAGCCAGGTAAACTCATTGTTCTGGGATTTTTTCCCTTATCTTGGTTTGTCACCCAAGTGGGGTGAAGATTGCATGCAATGTTTGATATATATATGTATGTATATGCATGTAGTTGAGAGGAAGGCCAATGTGGCCTGTTATTTGATGTTATATGTGATGTGAGCCTGAAGGGCTATAAGAACGGGACTTGGAGTGAAACTCAGACCGTTCTAGAAAGATGAATATATGACGAACCCTAGGATAGACACTCAGTCAGTGTGAGGGTAATGAGACACCTGATATGGCAGGTGTGAGGCCATGGGCCTTTTGAGAGAATGCAGATCATGAGATGGTCTGTGATGGAACCTAGAGGATACTGGATGAGTATCAGGCTAGCTGAGGTTCCCTAGCCAGAGGTAGAGTTTGAGGACTCCCTGGAATAACTGAGATTCCTTGGGAGGTGCCACTGCTCTCCACCTAAGACCTAAGGACAGATGGAACCGTGTGGATGTTCCTCCTTAGGCAAAGATGTTGGAAGTCCTGAGTGATTATCCTCAGGCCAGTGTATGTGAAAGTCCTGGATGTGATTGCCCTGTAAAGGAGGTTCTTGCCTAGGCATGTGTTGTGAAAGTCCTGGAGAGTTTTCCCAGGCCAGATGATAGACAGATATGTTGTATCTCAAAGAGAGGGCTTCCCGAGGGGGGACTAGAGCCTAGGGCCTCTTAGATGAGCCATATCTGTATTCTCAGAGTCCTGAGTTGAGGGATCTCCTCAGGCAATGATTGTGTGGTTCAGAGGCGGTGCCTCTCTTGTGTTGAGAAGTGTCCAAAGGATGACACTTATGATAGGTACCTCTGGGAGATATCTATGAGATGGCTGAGAGAGCCAGGATGAGGTTGAATACCTCTGATGCTGGGAGCATCCGGTTATGACCCAGAGAGCTGGGATGTGTGTAAAGCTAGGGTGATGTCCTAGGCTTTGTATGTGTGAGCTAGGATGATTTCCTCAGCTCTGTTTATATGTTGTGTTTATGCTTGGTGATGAACCAGGGTTAGGGAGGATTTCCAGAACCCTGAGTTTGCTGAGACGTTTGTCTCACCCTGTGTGGGGTTTGTGGTTTTCAGGTGCTTCTTGAGGAGAGGATCGACCTCAGGGCAGGAGGCCCTAGTGGACCAGATAGGCTGGATGGGAGGCTGCAATAGAAGACCAGAGTAGAGCTTCAAGAGTTGGAGCTGGTCTTAGATCTCTGTGTAGTTGTAGGGTAGATGTATACCCATTCCCTGTACATATTATATTGTATGACCCATCTGTGGTCTTGTTTTTGAGTATGTATATATACAGATGATTATGTTGTATAAAATATGTTTCCTCCTGACTTTCTTTGTTTGGCACTGTCATGAAAATATAAATTATATAGAATTAAAAATTATTATGAAATTAAAAATTATTATTTTTATAATTACTATACTAAATATCATATCTAAAATAATTTTAATTACTTAATAATATTAAAGTCTTTGCATTAACCATGTATGTCAACTAAACTTTAAAACTTACTATCAAGGAAAGATTAATTATTAGAAACAAAATGAAACAAAAACTTTGTAAGCAATTTCTTATTTCTATGAATATTTTAATGAATCGAAAGTGCCATGTTATTTCTACGGAAATTTAGTAATAGCCTAGCTTGAAATTAAGTAGCAAATTAATTAAGATCAATCATGGAAAAGTCAATTTCTATCCTTTCAGAAAAGCAATAGCCTAGCATCAATGTACCATATTTTATCAGATTATTCTTTATCAAAAAAATTAATAAGACAAATAAAATAATAATAATTTACAAAATTAAAACTAGGTATAACTGTTTAATTTTTTACTTAAAAAAAAAAAGAAGCATAACAATGTTTCTTTTTTTACCTCAAAAACAGTATAACAAAATAAATGAAATAAAAAAAGCTCCAAGTACTTAAGTCAAAGTCTAATTTCTTTCTCCCTCTCTCTCTACATAAGTGAAACACATTAGAAAGTAATATTAAATCGTATATTTATTATCTATAATATATATATATATATAAGTTTTAAATATAAAATTTCAGTTAATATTTTAAC
>PYAF01004633.1:4818-36833 GCA_007407185.1 Glycine tomentella
AGTTTATTAATTCAGTTTCTACTAAATTTTTATTATTCCGTTATTACATGAAACTCCGTTCACAATCACCGTACATAAACTATTAAATTGTTAAAATTTTATTTGAATTAACTGAGTAAAATCAAGTCCCTGTGGAGACGAACTTTTATAAATTTTGTAACTTACAACGACAATTGGTACGCTTGCCAAAAGTCTAACATTCGTATAACTAACACCTTGTGAGAAAGAACCTTGATGAACAATCTGTCGATTCCACAACATAAAATAATCCAACACTTGAAATATAAATTGTTTCAAAGGCATAATGAAAAATGTAAATATGAAATATAATTTCTCAAGACTGAGCAAGGTTTGAGAAGAAATAAGGCTGAGAAAACAGAGAAATGAGGCCTAAATTTGACATATTAAAAGCCAAAATTATATTTGGTTCTCTTATAACGACCTAACTGCAAGCCTAAATAAACTTAGTTTGGAAAATGATTGGCACAGGAATTTGAACAAATAGGTGGAATGCATAAACTTTCATGAAAAAGTGAGAAGGATTTTATAAGATGTTTTATCTTCAAAAAGATGTTTTTTTTAACAACAGAATAGCTTCGGGTTTTTTGAAGCACTCTTCATCATTTTTTTGAGCCACAATGGGAAATAAAGCAGCAAAAACACATACCTTTTTTGCTTTGACACAATTAATAGACTTCGAAAAATCAATCGCTCTCCTGATTCCCAGACCAAAACGGTGGCAGCCGAAAAAAAAGAGAAAAGAATCGCAAAACGGTGAATATGACGAAAAACAGAGAAATGAATGGCTGGAGAAGGAGAGATGGTCTTTGTGTCATTTTTGCTTGGCAGAACCCCACCACCAACTACTGACAAAGCGTGTGAACTAAAAGAGAATAGTTGGTGAGCATTTCCCGCGTTCTACTTTGCGCTTTGTGCTGAGAGAAGCTGAGTGCCGAAGCTGGGGTGTGGAGAATCCGAACCTGAGAGAAACCGAGAAGAAGCTGCCGAACCTGCGAAGCAACGGGAAGCTGGCGAGCAAAGGTCCAAAGCTGAGAATGCACCATAAATTGACACGTACCCAGAAAAGTGTAGTTTTATTACTATATATAGATATATAGATTGGGCTGATTCGGCTGGATCGAGAATTGGTGTTTGAGGTAGTTTAATTAAGGTGTAGGATTGAAAATATAAACTATCCTATTTGATCCAGATTAACTTGGTCGGGTTTGGTAAAATCTAGTTACCCAGACCAAGTTGATCCAATTTTATTCACTCGAGAAGCTCTTTTTTTCTTCTTCTTTTTGTAAGTTTCTATAACATGTTAAATTGTAAATAGTAAATTGTTGAATGACATATAATATACTTCTATAATATTTTTTATATTGATAACAATTCATGACATGGTGTAATATTTATATATTTTATATATTTTCATCAGACTTATTTATGATTATCCAATAACTTTTGTATTTAGTCATGAAAAAATAAGTTTATTTAGTTATTTAATGATAATACCCACAAAATGATATATAGTAATAAATTATTATATAATATTTATAGTTTAATCAAGACAATAAATTAAATTTTGGAGTATAAAAATATGAATTAATCGCATTTATTAGGTATATTATATATATTTTAATTTTTTAAATATATATCGGGTCAATAAGTGACCCACCAGTTGGACATATGATCCACTAACTCAGTGTCTCGACTGGGTCGATTAACATAACACTGCATCACAATGTATGACCGAGAAATTATTAATGAAAATATAAACATTGAATAAGTAAAATATATGAATAAATAAATAATAAATATTATAAACAATCGGCTTGCAAAGAAATTCAATATTATTGTTAGGAGTGCAAGTAAATTTTCTAGGTATGAAAACTTATAATATTTTTATTGAAGTTGATATAATTTAATGAACATTATAAAGAAATTATGTTTGATTGTAGATCAAAAAGGGGTTCAAGTTTGATGTTGAGTTCGACGAAGCAATCGAAATAATATTACTTTGACGATCAAGTCATGTTTTCATAAAAGTTGTTAAAATTGCTAAGTGTTATACAAAGTCAAGTTATTGAAATTGTATGCTCCTACAAGATGTGAACAAAGATTTAACAAAGACGTGTACTTTTCGATCAAGTGCACAAAGACAGTCATTAATGGTTTTTCAGCTAGGAGTGCGATGACACAAGTGTCAGCATCTTAGATAGGTTATTCAAATAAGTTGTACACTTGTATAAATCTGGAAAATCGACCGTTGAATCAAATTAGGTTATAAATAGACACAACGATAATCATTTTCATTTGGTTACGAAGATCACACAAACTCCATTACCCAACATGACGCACAAGGAAATGGCTATCGGTTATTAGGAAGAAGTGTATGTTTGAGTTCATATTTTAATGCAGTTTACAATTTCTACTATTTTGTTTTAGTGATTAATTTACTTTTATGCAAACATCTTCTTTTACGTTTCTTCTCCAAACTCTTAATTATTTCCAATCGTCATTTCTTCTCTAAACTCAAACTCATTTATTTGATGTCCTTTACATTTTACAATTTTATCTAATTTTGTATTTCAATTTGATTTCCTTATTTAAAGCACTTTACATTACAAGTATTGCCTTTTTTTACATTTAAACTTCACTTTTTTGTCTTTTTACATATTCACATTTACTTAAAAATGCCAATGATCCGCTAAGACTAACGTATCTAAAACTCCATCCCCGAGCGGCAATCAAACGGAGGCGTGAATGCAAGATGCCAGCGGAATGATAGGCCAGACAGAGGGTGGTGAAATGGTAGACACGCGAGACTCAAAATCTCGTGCTAAAGAGCGTGGAGGTTCGAGTCCTCTTCAAGGCATAATATTGAGATCTCTTATTGAATTGGAATAAGTTCGGCGAAAAGAGTATATTTCAATTGTAAACATAATATGTATTGATCTCTTAAAATGTCATTTTATACAAAATATTAATTAATTATCAAAAATGGTTACTTTCAAATGTGATTTAATAACATATGATTATCTTAATATCTTATGTATATTTGATTGATCTCATGATTCTTTTAATTGAAAATTATAAAAATTGTTAGTTTTTACAATTATGATTTAGTCATACTAAATAAAATAAATTATTTGTGTTTAATGAGAATCAAGTGAGGGTACATGATAAATTTCAGTTTGATTAGTTAAACGAATTTCCATCACAAACAACTACATTCAATTTTAATACCTATTGAACTACAAAAACATAAAAGGTTTTTTACTAATTTTGTAAGAAATCAAGAAAAATAGTAATATATATATATGTGTGTGTGTGTGTGTGTGTGTGTGTGTATTACTTTTATTCTTTAACACGTTATCTAAAGGATCATACAGGAAGAAAGTTAAAATTTCATTAGTATTTTTATAACTAAATAAAAATAAAGAGCTTTAAATGAACTAAAATAAAGTCTTCCACTTATAACGTGAGACAATGTCTTCTAGTGGCTATCAGGTTGTTACACCAATCAAATAATATAATAGTAGGATCTTAATAAGGGTCTTCTTGTGGTTTATTTCTAATACTTGAGTGTTGGGTATTACATAATTGATAGAGGAGTTTAGGAACCTTAGTGTGATTATAGACGATCATAATACAGGCTTCCATAGGATAGTGATTTCTTGTGTGTTGACATACCATATTGGAAAAACTTAGAAGGTATATGTAACATGCTAATGGTATTATTGTAATTACACTTATGATTCTAAATATGAAAATTAAAAATATTTATACAACAATCTCATGTAGAAGCTAACATATAAACATTACAACTTGATTTTCATATATAATATAAACACAAATTATTTCTCATAACATTCACATCAAAAACATATAATAAAATGAAAAAAATAGAAAATAATTAACCTACATCTTCCACGACGAGACTCCATGCTCCAAAAACACACGCCATCACGTGTTTCCTGAAAAGGAAGGAACTTAAAGGGGTGAGACATAATGTTTCAGTGAGTGCTCTAGGGACTTTAAGGTTGGGTTAGACTCCTTTACCAAAACAACTCAATCGTTTGTCTCTCATGGCTTTACTCTCACTAGATCTCTATTAAACCTTATCATTTCTAAAGTTGGGTCTACATCCATCGATCATAAAAATTTTCCTCTAACTTATCCCTTGTAACCACTTACTACAGTAGCGTTAAAAGTGGTGCGGTTAGCTCCAGAAGTGCGCCAAAAAATCATTTTTCTCTGGAATTTGGCGCGGTTAGTGCCAGGACACGGGTTGAGGCACTATAAATG
Organism: Glycine tomentella; assembly: GCA_007407185.1. Classification (NCBI taxonomy): domain Eukaryota; kingdom Viridiplantae; phylum Streptophyta; class Magnoliopsida; order Fabales; family Fabaceae; genus Glycine; species Glycine tomentella. Next base: position 9,130 of record PYAF01004633.1, read on the forward strand.
GCCCATTTGAGCGTTTTTCTGGCCAAAACTTTATCTTCTCCCTTCTTTTTCATTTTCTACCATTAAGATTGGAAAGCTTCATACCCATTCATTCCTTGACCAAAACACTTCCACCCAACATGAAACTTGAAGGAAATCCTCCAATGAGCTAGATTCCAACCTCCATTTTCCTTAAAAACCATCAAACGGAGAGATCATTTTCTCTAGGGAACTTCACAAAACTTGAGTTTGGCGGGGAAAGGAGGCAATGTACAGACACCCAAGCTTGGAAAAGCTATCCTCTAGCCTTGTCGATTTAGAGGTAAGAAACACAAATTATATCGATTATTTAAGAATTTGTGCTTGAGGTGAATAGTGACCCTTTTGAGTTAGAGTTGAAATTAGACTTGGGTCTTTTAGAAAAGTACACTTAGGAGGTTGTTGTGATGAAGGATTAGCCTTGAAATATAAATTTTATGGACTTTGGGATTTGGCTCTGAGAAATGTATGTGTTGGAAAAATGTTGGTTAGATTGATGATATTATGATGTGTATGAGCCTTAGTGCCTTCACAAGATGTGTTTAAGAGGCAATAAAAACGGTGAAAATGTGTTAAAGTAACCGTTTTAGTCATATTGATAATCATTGAGATTTGGCATTGATAGAGTATTGAGCTCTTTGATTGACTTATGCAGAGTCTTAGGGAGACTCTAGAGCCTTGGTTAAGCCAAGATAGATCCTACTGGGGGTCTGTAAGTCACTTATTAGTTGACTATTCCTTATAACTTTAAGATAGAGGAAAAAGAGGTCTAGATGGAAAAAGAATAGCAGTTCTTTTCATTCTAACGGTTGAGAACAGTTAATGATTGTTTGTATGCCTTTATGTAGGGCATGATACAAAGATAGTTGGTGGTTGTGACCACGAAGTCGGGAGAGCCGGTGTAGCGCTTATAGCAGGTAAGTTCTTTGTTCTTGAGAGTGTTTTTCATTGACTGTGTTCCACCATACTCCGAGGGAGTGATGGTTATTGTATGTCATGATGCATGTGGTATTGAAATTGTGTGTTACTGCTTTGTATTGAGAACATGTATATGATATACACTGCGATGATATGTTGTGTTGATGAGATTCTCTGGCCAATAGAATAGACTAAATATGGACTTCCCAGGGAGCCAAAGTAATGTGGAACAACTCTTTGTGGTTAATTGATATAAAAACCCGAGAGAATGTACCAATCGCGGATGATCTTCTCATGGAAGAGCGATATACGTGTGAGTGAATCCTGATAGAATGTACCCGTCGCGGATGATCTTCTTCAGGAATTGTTATATATGTTGTATGTCTGAGGAAATGTACCCGTCGCGGATGATCTTCTCTTGGAATAGACATATATGTGTGAATTAGATATACATGTGTATGAGATATTATGTTATCTATATATACGTGCGAATGAGATAGTGAATGAGATATTATGTCATCTATATATATACTTATGAATTAGATATACGTGTGAATGAGATATTATGTCATCTCTATATACTTGTGAATTAGATATTATGTTATCTATATATTCTGTTGTGAATGAACCTTGAGAGAATGTACCCATCGCGGATGATCTTCCTTAGGCAGTGTTACATATATGTTGTATGTTTGAGAGAATGTACCCGTCATGGATGATCTTTCCTCAAACAATGTTATATATGTATGAGTAAAGTCCTAAGAGATTGTGCCTTTAGTGGATGAGCTTCTTCAGGCAATGAGATATATATGTGTGTGTGTATATATATATATATATATATATATATCGGTGTTGCATTCCTGATATGGGTAGTGCCCAACGAAATGGCACGTGTGTTGTGATATATGTCAGTGTTATATATATATATATATGTTATATCTGTGTTGCATTCCTAATGTTGGTAGCGCCCAACAGAATGACGTGTGTTGTGATATACATGTGATGTATTTGATGAGAGCCATGATGGCTAGATGGTGTGATGCCAATTTTAATGCTATATGTCATGTAAGTGAACCATGGGGAGGAGACACCTCCAAGAACCCTGAGTTTACTGAGATTTTTATCTCACCCCGTGTGTGGGGGGATTATATGTTGCAGGTAATGCTCAGGGAGCGGATGGTGGATCCCAGGGCAAGAGGCCCGAGTAGGGACTTGGTTTTGTGTGAACCCTAGGCAGATTATTTTGAGAGCATGTTGGCTCAGTGTTTTGGTTATGCCTGTATTTGGTACCTCTGAGGGGAAGATGCACAGTTGATGTATATTGTGTATATGTTGAATATCTTGAGAGATATTGAGGTATGTTGAGAGGACAGGGTATTTGATACCTTTTTGTTTTGTACAGCCATGGTTGAGATACATTTATCGAGACATTTGTATATGGCTTATTTGGTCCTCTAGTTGAATGTTGTTGAGAGATCACCATACATAATGTAAATATAGTTTTGTTATTGACGTATGATGACGTCATTTTGTTATTTGCTTCTGTATTGATTAGTTGTAATTAATTGCTGCGCTTAATGACCATAATTGAATGATAATGAATCGGATGCATACGGGGTGTTACAATCTTGATATTCATTCTTTAAATAATAAGTTACTTAATTTTATAACTCTCTCTCACTCTTGTGGTATGTTGTGATCTCGACAAGTGTACCGATCGTTCCAAGTAATAAAATGATAAGTAGAATATCGTTTCCACGAGGATTGATGCACCGAATTTTATCACAACTATTATCTCTAAATTGGATGAATAAACGTTGGATGAAAGTGTATATTGTATTTTGAAGTAAGGAAAAGTAAAAGACAAGATTCAAGAATCGATAAGAATTCAAGAACAAGAGTAATGGTTTTAGGAAAATATGAGAATGAATTGTAGCCAGGGCACACTCACCTTTTGATCCCCACCTCTTAACTTGGATTGATTACTACAGTCGATTATTCTAGTTATTCAGATAATGCATCTTCTAATGAAAAATAGTTAAATCCTAATTCCTTAATGACTTTAACCCTTTAATCCACATAAAGATCCTAATTCCTGAGTAATCTCTTAGATTAAGCATTAAGTTTGATACATCGAATTATCTGCAATCATACATTTCTATTCCTAGATAATGTAAAGATTGTTTCTTTACCATAGTCAGAAATTAGAACCCTAATATTCCTATTGTGAACCCTAACCCTCAGAACATTATCAGATTGATCAAGTCTAATAAAGATATATATACCATTCAAAACAAGGTAAAGTAAAATAGCTTGGCATAAAAGAACAATAGAAACCAATCCAACAAAAAGGGGTTCACATTAGGTTTGTGACACTAACTACAATAAAGAACTAGCCAAACCTATTCATGTATGGCTTCAAAAGCACAAAACAAAGCATACTCAGTTGAAGAACATAAAAGAGAACGAAGAAAGAAGAATCTCTTAAACCTTGATCTTCAATCTCCTTGACCTAGCAAAGCTCTCTCTTCTCTTTGTTGCTGATATTTGGAAGTGTGCAGCCTCCCTTCATCAATTTCATGACCTTCTATTTATATGCAGGGAGTGAATCTCCCAAAATGCCCTCAAAATCGTATTCTACAAAATAGAATAGTAGAATCCCGTGTTGTCTGTGCCACTCGCACGGATTCCAGTGATGATTGTGCAACCATATACTAATCTTGGTGCTGATCACGCCACTTCCCATGGTAATCGAGCCACTCTGCAGACAGTTGCACAGTTAATTCATTCCTTAGGGTGAACGACGCCAGTTCTCGCGCGGATCGTGTGGCTTGACAAAGACTTTGTGCTTGAATATTTTCTGTGGCGCGAACGATGCCATTACCATGCGATTAGCGCGGGTTGGCAGAGAGCTAGTCACATAATTACTTCTTTGGCGTCGATAGCGCCAGAACCGCGCGGTTAGCGCGGGATGTTTTGACTTGGCTTTTCTTGCTCTTGCTTTGTTCTCTTCTTTTCTTGCACTCTTCTGTTATGAAAATACATAAAGTGAGTGAGAGTATGATTGAGAAGGAATCATCAATGTTTCCAACAATTTTAGACAATTATCACTCATTTGTGATTGATTCCTTGCTTCTTTTAGCTTGGGAAACATTATATGCTAGACGCATATCATGGTAACTTCACTTTCCTTACTTGAGTTTTACTCCCAAACAATCATCTTACATCAAACTATGCTCAAAGGAAATATTCATTTTAGCCTATACTCACATAATGTCATTCTTGATACATCTCTCATCATGCCTTTAAAGAGCCATCCCATTACAATTCACCACAATGGTTTAACATATATATACATATACATTATTACAACTATGGATAGAATCATTCACACATAACATAAGTACAACACAAGCCACACATGACATCCATTTCATAAACCACATAAGTTACAATTCACAAAAATGTACATATGCAATGCGATGTTGCTTTCTCTTTTCTCATATGAATGTGGTACTAGAAAAACATTTGCGAAAGAAGCTTCGGAGGACATATAGTAACAAATCCACATGATTCCATTAATACACTCTCACCGAGATGAGACTGTCAATGACGCATTAGGGTTACCCAATCTTGCAAGAATACTTCAACCCATGGATAAACATGAGCCACATGGAGATTCCAAAGTGGATACCCCCAAGGACATAGTCGCACTTTGACTCATTCATGCCATCCCCGATAAGCTTAGCCACATCCTTTGTCTTAAAATCATATGCACATTTATGATACATGTCCTAAGCATTCATACATAAGTGGTTCCATTCAATCTCAAACCAAACATAGTGAGCCCATTTTTGCCCCCACATAGGCTAGGTTACCCATCTCAATGGCATCTAACCACACCTCATCATAACATGGTGGTCTCTGCTCCACATGAACTTGGGCCGCATATAAATATTTCAAAACATTATAATTACATCACTTGATTCAACGTGTACACACAAATATCATACAATACACTTCACACTTTAGAGATATGTTTAGACATGGTAAGATTGAGATCTTTAAAGGGAAGCATTGACTTCATCAACATATGGTCTTCTTTCAAATCTTCTAAAGCTTTTCACTTGAAAGCATAGTTGAGACATTTATTCTGAGCTTGTTCTGAACTCATTAAAATACTTGTTATGTTTTGCTCTTTGTATATCTTTCATTTGCAAATATGTTAGCTTGCATAGCTTTCCTACATCTGATGTTGTTCTTTAAGATAGTTCTCTGATGTAGGTGAAAATCCATTGAATGTTCTTCTTATAGGAATAGTTTGATGAGATAAAATGACAGACTTGTATTCCAAGCATTATGGTGTGAGCTTGTTGTAGCATGTTATGCTTGCTACTATTTTTTATTTCTTTAACCCTTTGAATGGCCCAAACTAGCTTTTGATGTCTTCAAAAATGTTGTAAAGAATTTTATCCTTGACATTTAGGCACTGGTCTCATCTCATTTGGACAATTACACCATAAGCAATCTTTAAAGCATTGTAGTTGTGTTATATTGTGAGGATAAAACGATATCTTTATCTTCATGATCAGTTTCTTCCAAGATCCAAGCCTTATTAGCCCATGACTTATTCATTAAAGATTTATATCTTTCTTTTAGCTTTCCACAGCCACTGAGATAATCTCAAATGCACTTCTATAGCTCAAGTAGTCTTCAAATTACTGCACGCATATCCAATTGTCCAAGCATATCAGCGTCTGCAACTTCAGGCTCAATTTTGTCCATGATCCAGGTTGTACAGACCATGACTTGTTCATGAAATTTGAAGAGCTTTCTGCAAGATTTCCATAGCCACAAAGAACAACTCAATTGCAGTTTTGGAACTCCAGATACAATATCCAAAATGAAGACATTCTAGTGATGAAATTCCATTTTGAGTGTGTTGCAGCAATGTTGTTCTTCATGTCATGTTCATTGTGTAGATGTTCATGTTTGCAACATTTTTCTTGTCCTTTAGTTGCTGATTACTTCTTATGACTTGAAGGTTTTGTCTTCATCCAGTGACATGTTGACTTCTTCATTGTAGTACACAACGAAGGACACTTTGAGTCTTCTTTTTCCCTTTCAAGCTTATCATCCTTTCTGAGTAAATTATGACAACCTTAAGTTTCTTGCAATTGTTGTTCTTTACAAAAAAATATTTTCTTAATACACTTAAGCAAACTTATTAATAGACATAAACTCAAAAGGCTTATGATTTATGTTCAGAAGGTTTGTCATAATTAAAACACCAAGGGTTTTGGACTCATCATCAATATGTCATTATCTAAGTTGGAAACTAGAGAAGAAATAACTTGTCGGATAAGCCCATTCTAAATATAATTTTTCTCTAAGGCAAAGAGGGAATTGTAGAAGTTGAGAAAACCATCCTCAATATCTTTCTAATTGGAGATCAACCCATTGTCACTATGCATGATATTTATTCGCTGAGTTTTCCTTCTTACATACACAACGTTATGGAAAAATGAAGTGTTCCTATCTTCGCAAGTATGGCACTACCCTTTGGATTTATCCTTCTAGAAAGAGTGTTGCATGATGAGATATTTTCGAAGAGAAGACTGAGCTTCCTTTTCTGCATCAATCAAAACATCTAAGAGACCATTTTTGCCAATCTAAAGCATAATGGGCTTCAACAAATTCATAACATCATTGACTAATTTATAAACATCTTATTCCAGAGCTTCAACACACTTTTGAGATTTTTGAGTTTCTGGGCTAAGACAAACATCAGGGAGCTAAAGGGAGAAACAACCCAGGACTCAGCAATAACCTACAAGCATTGAGGGTGTTTTGCCTACATGGATAGGAATCTAAAGGGTGGGGCAAAAGACAATTGATTATGATCTAGCCAAAGAAGGAGAAAGTGGTGATAAGATTTTGCATGGAGAAAGGTGCTGCAAGACAAAGATTCCTAGAAGTCCAAGAATTCCTCATTGCAAATTGTTCTGTCCAAACGAAACTCAATGACCTTGGAACCTCTCCTACCATTGGACCATGTAAATGGTGAGCCAACAATTTGAAGATGAGTAAGATTGCAAGTATCCGCCCAAGATCTAAAATCATGACACAAAATATGGGAAGGAAGGGAACCTCCTCTCTTCTTATGAGGAGCCAAGAACGACGTTGAAGTTGCCAATAAAACACCAAGGACTTTTGTAGGTGAATTAAAGGAGAGTGAGATCCTTCCATAAATGTTTGTGGAGGATATAGGATGTAAAGGTGTAAATAGCTACGAAATGGATCAAAGATTGATTAAAAGAAGCAAAAAAAGCCACAAACTAATTGGTGTAGTCAGTCACACTAATATTAAGATCATCTCTGTAAAATCACCAAATATTAGGAGAAAAGGGAGGTTCATGGTTAGTATCAAATAACTTCAAATGAAGCTTCTGCCAAAAGGAAGCAGGGACATTGGAGATGCTTATCATGGGTTCTAAAATAAGAAGAAGGTTTGAAGAACTGGAATTACACAAATTCTCAATTACTAGCCTTGTGTCAAGTTTATTGACCCCTCTAGTGTTCCAGTATAAGATTTCATGATAAAGATTTTTTGTTGCCAGCCCCTATGGGGTTGCTCTTACTCCTTTACCAAGCGAATTCTTGTTTTGATCTTTCAACATTTTCTTCTTAGATTTAGATATAACCTCTTGAAAGCTTGAAGCTATAGGAATTTCAAGGATTTTATCCAAATAGTTAACAACTCCATTACTTTCTTCCACAAAGTCCGCACATAGGGAGGAAACCACTTGAATATTATTCTGAACTCTAGCAAGTTTCTCTATTCCTGCACTATGCATTCCCTCATCCGAAATTTGAGTTTGCGGGACATAATTAGAATCCTCATAACAATTATCAAGTTTAACTTCATTGTTGAGACTAGGGTCATTTTCAATAACCTTTCCAGTAACAAGGGAGTTATTAGCGAAAACTAGAGGTAGAACTCCAAGTTGTGAGTAGCTTCTAGATTGACCATAGAGACTTATGCGTAAAATATGTTAAGCTCACATTAGGGCAAGTGTACCCTACGCAATAGTAACAATGGACTTGAAAGTCTGGATATCGAACCCAAAATACTAGTTGTATTCCCAATTAGTTAAGTTTATTAAACTACCAATGAAGATGATTAAAAATGAGGATTTAAATATTTTTTTGGTTTTGGTTTTTAAAAGAAACAATTAAACAAAATAAAGAGAGTTTTAAGTGATGATAAGAATGACCAAGGGTTATGACTCACTAGTACAATTTTTTCCCTAATCCTAGTCCTAATGAAATTTCTTCCTCAGTTAATTATCGATTCCTAAAATCAACTAAAGCCTATGGTCGAGATCAGAAGATGCTATTTGTCTTAAATCAACGCCCCAATGATCATGGATCTATCAATTTAAGTCAAATGATAAAATAAATTCTAGGGATGATTAATTAAAGATTAACTAATCTATTAGATATTATGCAAACAATTTAATCATGCAATTTGGTATAAACATTCTCTACTTAGAGCTACCAATTACACGTAGATGATCACTACTATGCAATTGATTGAGTATTAAAATGACCAATGCCAAATAAGCATTAAAATAAGGAAGAGAATTAATTAACATAAAACAATGAGGATTTCCATTAAGAACAAGGAGAAAGGTACAAATAGACATTTACATCATAACCCCCGGACTAGGGGGACTTACCACTCATGATCAAAGAAAAACTAGCAACCCTATAAAGAGTAAACATAGACATACCAATAGACAAGAATAATGATCACGATCCGTCCTAGCGGTGTTGTCCATGGTCTTCAATTCTCAAAAGTCCTCAAGGTTCTCTCAAATTCGTAATATCTCATGGAAATGCGCAATACAACTGTTGTGAATCCACTATGACCATAAAATTGACCATGGCCCTCCTGGTTGACCACAACCCTTATGAGTTGACCATGACCCTCATGAATTGACCCCTCTTGGTTGATTATGGCCCTCATGAGTTGACCACGACCCTTATGAATTGACCATGAACCTCATGATTTGACCACAACATTCATGATTTGACCTTGACCCTCATGAATTGACAACGACTCTTAGGATTTGAGCATGACCTTTATCAGATCTTGATGTTATTTTGGAAGGTTGTTATCAATTTATTGTGTTCATGTTGATTACCATGATCATGGTCAATGTACCACGACTTTAATCAAGTCCAGAGTCTTCAAATCTTCATAAATTTGTGCAATTTCCAACTCTTTCACTCAATTAAGCGGTTTACTAGTGTATAAACATAAATTCTGTCATGAAAGTGCATGCAAAATGACACAATATCACTCAGAGAGTTGTTTATCAGAGACTCCACCTCCAGGATCATCTGCAACTTGAGACACTTCGTTCCTTTACAGGTTTTTCTAAACATAAACATATTTAGCATTCTCATATCCTTTCCCAATTGCCTCTCTAGATGACCCTTTAGATGTAGGATCCTTAGTGGCTTTCTTACATTCTGAAGCTTGTAGCTTCTTGTAGTTACTAGTAAGATGCCCAATATTCTTGGAATGTTGACAAAAGTCCAGAATTTTTTCTACTTGATGGAAACAAAGAAGGCAAAAGACTCTCTTTCTACTAGAATTGTGTCTAGGAAGTCAAAAATTGAGTAGCATACTTCAACTTTTCATTCAATGTGCTTCTAAAGGCTCTTCCTGCTTGAGCAGCATGTTTATCTTTTAGTATATGAGCATTATATTTTTCTTGGCTCTTCTAGATTATCTTTTTAGGATAGAGAGTGTGTCTCACAATCATAGTGATTCATTCTTCAAAATATAGAAGCTTTTCCATGTAGTCATTCATTGAATTTTACAGTAGTTATAACTTAATAGGAAAGGCTTTTAATCAGCTTTGTAGTGGAAGTGAGTTTCTATTCAAAGGACTCTTGGTTAATGCACTATGTATAAGGGCTTTCCTTATCTAAGCTTGAGTCAGCTGTTCTTAGGTTGGCAAGATTATTAACTATGATTTTCACACTAAGATCTTCTTGTGGAGGGTTAGGAACAACATGATTCTGAACTTCAACAACCTCCATATCCTCAGAAGGGTGGATGTCTTCATTATGATCATCAACCTTCTGAACATGAACTATCTAATCTTTCTCTATTCTGAGCAGACTGACCACCTTCATCAGTTTCTTGTTCCTTATTCTGATGCTCAGAATGAGCTTTCTCTTCAGGCTTTTCCTTGTCAGAATGATTTTAAAGAGATCATGGTAAAACCATAATCTAATGGTTCCTCATAAGGGATTTCTTTAGAATCTTCAACCTCTTCTAAAGGGATTTCCTGCTTGGTCTCCTCATTTTAAACTGGCTTAGATTAGCCTTCAAAATGGCTTTCTTCAACAATATTTCGAACATCGTCAAAATACACCTTCTCATCAGATTTTTGAATTTGTTGAACAATCCCCTTCTCTAACAGAAGTGCTTCAACAATAGGTGAGGAAATAGGCTTTTCCTCATAAGACTCCTTCTTCTCTTCCACCACTTGTATTTATCATATAGTCCAACTATGCATCATAAGATAGTAATGATTTTGGTACCCATATCTTATTGGTCCTTGAGGGTTAGTACACCTTTTTCTTAAGATAGATGTTATTATAATAACATTCAAAGATTTCAAAATCCCATAGTTATATCATGAACATTTGTCCTAAGCCTTTTGAGCACAAATAGAAAAACTATGATGCTTTCTCCGACTCTTTATTTTCAAAACAACGTATTATTTACTTCTAGATTAGTTACAAACATCATTTTAATCTTCAAACATATTTTCTAAACAAAAGGTGTTTATAAACAACCTTTGATCAACTCAACTCATTTAACCCCATTTTGGTTTTAAACAAAACATTTTCCTTTTAATCTTATAAGATATAAATGAGTTGGCTTTTGAAGCTTTTGATTTTAACAACATAATAAAATTAAATAGAAATGCTTGAAGGTAAAAATGTATCTCATGCAGACTTTCTCAAAGACATACAAAAAGATGTTCTTTCAAAATGAATTTCACATTAAACTAATATTTGAAAGGTGTAGATAAATCTGAAACTGTTTCATAAGATGGTTCAGAAAATATACCTTTTCTTCCTAAGTTGTTATGGTTCATCATGATATACCTTATCTTCTTTGAGGATGAATCTCCCAAGAGATTTTTTTATAGCTATATGCATTTTGTTTTCTTTCTTATATACTTTCTTTTCCAGTTTCAGATTATCCACCACTTCTTCCAAGATCTTTTCCTCACACTGTTAAGTGTGTTCACCCTAAGAGGTGAGGCTCTGATACCAATTGAAGAGATTAGCATGTCACAAGAAAGAGGTTGAATTGTGAATTTGACAACTTTTTCCATAAACTGTAACCTTTTTGAACTCTTACTCAAGATTACCTTGGTGTCCAGAAAGTCTTGACAAAAATGTTCAAGCACTTAGAGGGTTTGACTTTCTAAGTGGTTAGTCACAACACTCATTATTAAATGTTGGATATAATTATGAGAACCTTATGTGAATGTGCATTTTCTCATGTTCAAAAATCATTACATAGATAAATGTATCTTTTAGTTGTTATGAAAACAAAAATTATGTAATGATGATTCAACACTCAGAAAGTTGTTGTTCTGACTGCAGTAGTCAAAATGTTGTTACTCATAATGTTATACTCATAAAAACATTTGTTCAGAATATTGTTTGAAGCTTTTCATGCACAAAATCATTTTCATGTTTTCATAATTTGATACATATGATTGAACTAGTTTAAAACATATCTTGTTATCACAAAGATGATTTAGTTTAGATATGTCATTTAACAAAATATTTAAGTTTGTTATGAAAACCTTCGTGTGTATGCATTCTTATATATGTCATTCTGATTCTAATAACATTGTGATGCATATGCAATATACATGACAAGAACTAACATAATGCTAAGAGGAAAGGAAGAGAGGATTCAACACAAGGATTTTTATATTGGTTCACCCCAACCTTGGGCTATGTCCAGTCCTTACTCTTCAAGATGAGATTTTCCACTAACATAACCAACAGCCTATTGGATTTTTACAACTGCCAACCACTTATTGGACTTCACAACATCTCCTTCACCACAACACCACACTTGGTCTTGGCTTGGAGACAACCTGTCTTAACCACAACACCATGGGAGGGAAAATCCAAGTATTCTTCACCTCTTTAGATAGGCCTAACCCATAACGATTCTCCTCACTCTTGGGAAGTAAAACCCACTCAACTACGACACTCACTTGGTCATGAGAGATACAATACAAGTATTTCTTTCACCTCTTCAAGCTACCCAAGTATTATTTCACTATAGTCTCTTCCAATTATCATCTTAGATACTCTATATAAGCTACTCACCTTCCATGGGTTCTCCCTATCACTTCTCTCACATCCAAACTTAAACAACATGGTTAATTTGGAATACATACAGATTACAAACAAGGAGAATGTGTTTGAGGGGATTTTATAGCAAAACAACATGCATAGGTTGGATCTTCATTATTGCTTTGGTTGTACTTCACTCCATTTTCTTCCTTTCATCACATAGAAGGATTATGGAGGGAGAAGAGGATGTGATTTTATTTTTTGCACTATGTAAGTGGTCTCCTACCTTCTCTCACAACGTTTGCAACTATCCTTTGATAGTTTTATAGACCCATAGGTCAAACTAGACGTTATGACAACTAGGTCTCTTCTTCTCTCTCTTCAAAAGCTTGCTTCAAGTCTAAAATGCCCAAAGAAAATAGTTTTTGGAAGTGAGGCCCTTAGCTCTGCAACAACTTCTTATAGAAGTTAAATGTGTGACAACTATACTTGACTTAATAGGTCTGAGTTTGTTATAAAGTTCTCCATCCTAAAGAATAATTCTGATTAGCTTCTAAAGTTATATCACAACTGCATTCTAATGTTATTGATAAAGGACCTATTCTGATATAGGTTCTTTTTTATGAAGATAACATGATATGACATTGTAAATAGCTTAGCTCCATCAATCCAAACACTTCATCACAACACAGATCATTTTGACGTAGAATACTTCAGCATAGGTAACATGTGATCTTTGTTGTTGTTGTATTAGTGTTTTATCCTTGGTTCAAATTTCACAAAGTCTCTTCAGTCTTCATTATGATGTTGCATACCAGATCTTCTCAAGGACATTCTCGGCTTTCCACTTGTGCATCTTCTAATGTAGTTAGCACTCACTTTCTAATGTGCCTTCAGTGTGTGTGACAACATATGGAAAATAGGATGCTTTCAAGCTCAATCTTCTGATGTGCCCTCTATATGTGTGACAACCTATGGAAGAATTAATATTGTCTTTGAGGTGAATTATGTGTCTTTCTTAACCATTCTAAACTCCATTATGAAGTTTAGTTTTCAGAGTCAAGTTGTTCATCATTCTGATGTAGACTCTAATGTAGTTTTATTCTGATGCATATTGCATGATCTTGACTTCAATACATCATTCTGATGTAGTCATCTTAGAATCTATTTTGTCTTGATGTTCTCATTCTCAGAGTCCTCCAGTACACCATTTTGATGTTGACTCTAAAACAACTTCATTTTGATGTTGTCTACTCAATGTAGCCTTTGATAAATCTTCTAAGTAAAGCCTTCTTGATGTCTTTGCAACACGGTAAGATTGAGATCTTCAGAGGGAAGCACTGACTTCATCAACAAATGGGTTTCTTTCAAATATTTTGAAGCTTTTCACTTGAAAGCATAGTTGAGACATACATTCTGACCTTGTTTTGAACTCATCAGAACAATTGTTATGTTCTGTTATTTGTATATCTTTCATTTGCAGATATGTTGGCTTGCATAGATTTCATGCATCTGATGTTGTACTTTGAGATAGTTCTCTTATGTATATGGAGAGTCACTGAATGTTCTTCTTATAGGAATACTTTGATGAGATGGCATGACAGACTTGTATTCCAAACATTCTGGTGTGAGCTTGTTGTAGCATGTTATGTTTGCTACTGTTTTTTTTTAATTTCTTTGACCCTTTAAATGGCCAAAATAGCTTTTGATGTCTTCATGAAAGTTGTAGAGAATTATATCCTTGACATCTAAGCACTAGTCTTATGTGATTTGAACCACTACATCATAAGAGATCTTCAAAGCATTGCAATTGTGTTATATTATGAGGATAAAATGACATCTCTATCTTCATAATCCGTTTCTTCCAAGATCCAAGCCTTATTAGCCCATGACTTCTTCGTTAATGATGTGTATCTTTTTCTTAGCTTTCTATAGCCACTGATATCATCTCAAATTCACTTTTATAGTTCAAGCAATCTTCAAATTACTGCACACATATCAAGTTGTCTAGGTAGACCAACATCTACAACTTTAGGCTCAATTTTGTCCATGGCTAGGTTCTATCAGACAACGACTTGTTCATGAAAGTTGAACATATTTCTTCAATCTTTCCATAGTCACCAAGAACAACTCAATTTCATTTATGGAACTCCATATACAATGTCCATAATGAACTTATCCTATTAATGAAATTCAGTTGAGTATGTTGCAACAATGTTGTTCATCATGTCATATTCATTGTGGAGATCTTCATGTCTGCAGCATTCATCTTGTCCTTTAGTTGCTTATCACTTCTCATAGATTGAAGTTTTTCTCTTAATCCAATGAGCATATTGAGTTCTTTATTATAGTACAAAGCCAAGGACACTTTGAGTCTTCTTTTGACCTTTCTTCCTTATCATCATTTCCAAGTGACTCATGACAGCCTTGAGTTTACTTCAATTGTTGTTCCTTACAAAACTTGTCTTTTCTGAAAACACTTAAATAAACTCATCAGTAGGCATAAAATCAAAAGGCTTATGATTTGTGTTCAAAAGGTTTGTCATAATTAAAACACCAAGGCTTTTGGACTCAACAAGGGTGTTACACATCTACCCCATGCTTCCACCTAGGACTAGAAATGAGTTGAGTTGAGTGTCACTCGGTTTAGCTCGACTCGACTCGTTAATATTTAACTTAGCTCAAAGCTTAACTCGAGCTCGACATGAACTTTTTTTTAAGCTTGAACTCTATATGTGTAAGCTCGCGAATAACTTGATTCAGCTTGTTAGTTCAAATCACATGAACCAAGAGTCAACTTTTTTTAATGCTATACATTTCAAAATTTTAATTTATTAGTAGATTTTAGATAAAATGATTGTTTAATTTTTTTTTTAAAAGACAAAATTGAACTTATTCTATTAGCATTGTAGGGCCACAAGGGATGACCCAAAAAAAACATTTCATAAACTAAGTCTACATAAATAAAAACTATCCCACCCTGCATATATAAAATAATAGAAAACCAAATCAACTATATAAATTTAATATATATATATATATATATAGCTGATTCATGAACCAAACTAGTTGAACTAAACACAATTCAAGTTTGGCTCATTTATTTAACGAGCTTAATTTTTAGCTCAAGTTCAACTCATTTGGTTCATAAACCAAATTCAATGAGTTGATTATTGAATCGAGTTCAGAACTATTTTCGAGTTGGTTCAGTTCATTGTCACCCCTAATTCCACCATATCAGTTATATTTCCAGGGGCATTTTTCCTAATTTTTTATTGACAAATAGATTTTCCTGATGGCTTTGTTCCACTTCACCAGTGTCTGACATTCTATTATAATAACACAAAGTCACAAATACACAATAAATATACAATAATAAAGTTAAGTAAGTAGTACACAATCACTAACTTCCAATTTTACTTTTTAATATCAAGAGAAGACCAATATCATAATGAGAACAAAACACAACAGGCTGAATATAACACAATCAAAGACTAAATATATGAGTTTAACAACATGTATGGGAATTAATATGTTTTATTGTAGTACACAATAACATAATCACTATTTTTTCAATTTTTAATAGAAAGGTAAGACCAACATGTATGACAATATGAGATCCAAGAACAAAATAGAATATGAGAATTGGTATCGGAACAAGAAACAACATTTACAAAGCATAATCAAACACAAATACATAGTCAAACAACACACCAAATCAAGTAAATTTAAGCATTTAAGCTTACAACAATAGTGGTCGTGCGATGTTGAGAGTAGTAGTAAGCCAACAATAGAGGTAACAAGAAGCAATAGTGAATTTAAAGTTTGCAAACAACAAGGACAACATGAAAAGGTCATGAACAATAGCGGCAATATCAATTAAGGTAGCAAATAATATCGACGGCGAGTTCCAAGGCCATGAATTTTAGTTTTCAAGGTCAATTTGGAGTTGTATCACTCATTTGGGAATTTATGGCTTGAAGTGAGACACATTTAAGAGAGAAATGTCTACTAGACACTACACAATGTCATTTTTGGGGGTGACATCAATGAAACTAAAAAATTTGGTGAACATGTAACCTCTCCCACAAACTCACGATTTTACTGAGTCCACCAAGTTTATTCGAGTTCAATCAAAAGCAAGTTCACATGAGTTCTAACATGTTTTGTCTTAGTAAACTCATGAGTTTATGAGTTAAAACGTGAGTTTAACAACCAAGGTGGTGGTTGTTCTTATTGTTTAGGTTGTTATTGAAATTGCACTTCTTGAGATAATTGTTGTTGGTTTGATAGTACTACACAATCACAAAATCATTTTTTTTTAATTTTTAATAGAAAGAAAAGACCAATATGTATGATAGTATGAGATCTAAGAACAAAATAGAATATAAGAATTGGTATTAGAACAAGAAACAAGATTTACAATGCACAATTAAAGACAAATACACAATCAAACAACATAGCACATCAAGTAAAATTGAGAATCTAAGCTCACAATAATAGTGGTCATGGGAGGTTGCAAGTAGTAGCAAGTCAACAATAGAGGTAACAAGGAAAAATAGTAAATCTAGAGTTCACAAACAATAACAACAATGACCAGAGATCACAAAAAATACGGGCGGGCCGGAGGTGGCCATCAAGGTCGCAAACAATAGTTACGACGAGTTCCAAGGACATGAATAGTAGCCGTAAAGGTCAATTTGGAATTGATTCACTCGTTTAGGAATTTAGGGCTTGAAGTGAGACACATTTAAAAGAGAAGTACATAATGTCTTTTTTTTGGGGGGGGGGGGAGGGGGTGACATCAACAAAACTAGAAAATTTGGGGAACATGTAATCTCACACATAAACTCATTATTTTTACGAGTTCCACAGAACGAGAGTTCACATAAGTTTTAATGCATTTTGGCTTAGTTTAACAACCATAGTCGTTGTTGTTCTTGTTGTATAGATTGTTATTGAGATTGCACTTCTTGATATGGTTGTTGTTGTTGTAACTGTTGGCATTATGGAATCAAGGATTGCACCAATGCCATCATCTGATGTAACACCCTAAGCGTATCACCTTAACTATGCTTAAGATTTCTAAAGACACAAAATGAAAACATTTATACGACGTTATCATGTGAAAGCTAACAAATAAATATACAAACAAGAACTTAATTACAATATTGATAAGTACAATTCCTCACTTGTAACAAGTGTCTCGTATATCATATAAAAGGAATTACATAAAGTTATAAAACATAACAAGACTATGTTTTCCATAACAATACTCCATGTTCCAATGACATGCGCCATCGCCTATTTCCTGGAAAAAAAAAGAACTTAAAGGGATGAAACATAATATCTTAGTGAATGCTCTAAGGACTCTTGATAACTCGATGTCGTATCACTTCAAAACAATTAAACTACGCTAATTCTGTAGCACATGATTAACCTAGGTCGACTCAGAGACACTATCAACATGGCTCCAACTTCAATTCACTAATAAAAAGTTGGGGGTTTTTGTCAAACAGTTTGCATGCGATAAGTAACAATTGCAGAAAAACGTATAAACTAATGTGAATTGGTAAGAGATAATGTAAAACCGATTAAAGAGCATCAATCCAATTCACCAAACCAAGCAATGATAATTATCATAGTTCTCAGATAATAATTCTGTTATGAAAGTTCATTCAATTTCATTAGAAGCAGTTCAATAGAAGTAACTCCTAAATTAATTGAAATCACAACCTAATTGAAATATCATTCAACTAATCTGTAATTAAAATTCGAAATTAGGAAATGAATCCATAACCTAATCCATTTTCAATCCTAAAAATATTCATAATCATGAAAATTGAATAGATGATTGAAAAAGAAAGTGAACATTCACACAGAATTTGAAATACTAGACCAGAACTCAAATTCCCTTTTGCTTGGACTGAATCCTTGGATTGATTGATTGTTTAGCCTTCCATGATCATCATCAATGGAAGACCCATGAAATTAGTGCAAGAGCAATGAAGAAAAGAAACGAAAATGAAGAACAGTCAAGAACAATGAAAAACATGAGAGAAAAAGTTTTAATTCTGGAAATTTCTAAAGTGTAATGTAAAATCTGCTTGTGCTAAAATGTAGTCAATCTTTTCACTAACTAATTGATAGTGACTAAGACAGAAGGAAAGAATGGACCATGAGTAGGCCTATATAAACTTCTTAATTATGCTAATTACACAATAAAAATCCAACTCGTAGCCCAAAATTCAAGTGCAGTGGCTCTGACTTCCAAGCCTAAAATGACTCTCCAAATAACAGAATTGGTCTCGACGTATCTTTGACAAACTTGTAGATATTTTCCTTATCTTTCCAAGGACTACTCATATGCTCCATTCGGAGTTCTGTAGAGCTATGTAGGTCCTGCACAAGGAAGATAAGTCAAGTGAGCATAAAATCCGAAAATAAGCAGCAAATAACAATTAAGCTCACTTGCTTGTCTAAGACAAAAACTGAATTAGAATGAGAAAATAAAAGTCCAAGAGAAGTCAAATAAGCTAAGAAGAATAGAAAAATATTTAACTAAAAATGCCCAATCAAAATACCCCACACTTAAACATTTGCACTCCTGGACAAAACTAAAAGAAAAATTCAAACTAAAGTAAACCAAAAACTAAAAGAAAGGTATGAACAAGGCACACACATTTTTCAATGGATCCTAACAATGCACAAAAGTGAGAAAGATGAAAGATTGATATTAAGGTGACACACAATCCATAAAAACATGATTACAAAGTGCAAAGTGAAAAGGTAGTCAAGTTAAAATTAAGAATGCACCAAGGTGATAGAAATCTCTCAAAGGGTAACACTCAACCTCATCTAATGTGTATGGGTTTGTGTTTAGACTCAAACACCACATGTAACTAGACACATCCAAATATTGACAAGACTCTAATTCATTCAACTTGAAATACACATGCTTCAAAAGATCAAAAGGACTTTATTGGTTTGTAATGAATGGCTTAGGTAAAGGGTGGATATGAAAAGGATATTTAGGCTAAAACTAAGAAAAGAGGGGCAATGGGGAGTAAACAAACAAGCAACAATAGGGGTAGAAACAAAGAATTTACAAGGATAAAAATGAACCACAGCAACTTTTATTGCATTTTTTTTCTTTCTTGTACTTCTTTTTCTTTGTTTATACATTTTTTTCTTTGAACTTTTGCTTTTTAAACTCTTTCTATTATTTTCTTTTCTCATTTTTTTTCCTTCCAAATCAAAACAAAATATAAATACCCCACACTTGCTTGAAACCTACTCCCAAAACAATTCCAAAGCCCTTGTTCTCCCTAAAGCAAGGATAACATGATTTTCCATTTTTTTTTAGTTTTCAATGAGCTATACAAGAAAGAAAAGGTTAAAGGCTCAAAAAGGGTGACAAAGGATATCCATGCAAGGATAGGTTTATTTGGCTAGTGGCTAAAAGAAAGAAGGCCTAAATCATCTCAACCAAAGCATGTGCAACAAGGAATGCAAAAGAGGCAAGTCAAAACATAGAGTAATCTAGCACAAGGGTGAAATCACTTGAAAGAACATATCCACAAAGGCCAAAAAACTAATTCTATCACACATGATCCATCTTAAATTCTATTTCTCAAGCCTACTTATCACTTCAACAATTGCAACAATGATTTACATCAAGCATGAAACTTCTCAATCTAACCAAAATTTGTACATTTCTCACAATGCCTAAATTCTATTTCTATTTTTTTTATGTAAAAACATAAAAACAACAAATACTGCAACACAATAACAAAAAAACAACAAAAAGAGACAAAAAACAGAAACAACGAACAACATAAAACCTCAAAAACTAAAACAGACAAATAAAAAATAACCAAAAAATAGGAAATAGAAAACAGAGATAAACAAAATACAGACAGCTAAATCAGAAATAATGTAAAAATAGAAATAGAAAACATATAGAAACAATAAACAGAAAACAGATTTTGTAATCCTTCACCCCACATTTGAAATGCACATTGTCCTCAATGTAAACATACAAAGAAATGTAAACAAAGAGACAACAAATAAAAGAAGGAAAAAGGAAACTCCCCAAATGTCATTCACAACACATCATCACACAAAGTTGGCAAGACCAAAGAGATGTCCGCCACAAGCTCCTCCTCCACTTGAGGGCTATCATGAAATACTGAGTTGGTGACCATTGACCTTGAAGACTTTGTCGGTAACTTTATTTTTAATTTCAACTTCACCATGGGGAAAAACATTAGTAATAACAAAAGGTTCATCCCATCTAAATCGAAGTTTACTGGAAATAAGCTTAAGGCGAGAGTTAAAAAAGAGCACTTTTTGGCCACTATGGGACTTCTTCCTAAGAATCCTAGAATCATGAAATCTCTTTATTTTCTCATTGTAAATCTTGGAGTTCTCATAGGCTTCTAAGCAGATCTCTTCAAGTTCTTGCAACTGAAACTTCCTTTCCATACCTGCTTCATCAAATGTCGTGTTACAACTCTTCACCGCCCAATATGCACGGTGCTCAATCTCCACTGGAAGGTGGTATGACTTACCAAAAACCACCCTATAAGGAGACATCCCCAAAGGTGTTCGGTAAGCGTCCTATGAGCCCATAAAGCATCCTCAAGTAGCTTGCTCCAATCCTTCCTGTTGGATTGCACCATCTTCTGTAACACTTGTTTGATCTCTCTGTTAAACACCTCTACTTGCCCATTAGTTTTGGGGTGATAAGCTGTAGCAAATCTATGCACAACCCTATACTTCTGAAGCAAGGATGTCAATTGTTGATTCCAGGGGGAGCTTCATGAAGTTTGGAAATCTTTGATACAAGAAGAGTTTTGTGCTTTCAACATGCTTGAAGACTTGGAATTTTATGTAAAAGGAAAGCAATTTGATTGATCCATGCATTCACATATTTAATCATTCATTCATTGATTTAACAAAGTGGTTTTTATAAAAATCAAACAAGGCTTTTTTTATACTTTACCAAGGTTTCTTTATTAACTCAAAGGTTTTTGGAAAAATTGTTTTATACTGTTGTAACCAATTACATTAAAGATACAATCGATTAAATTGTTTTGAGTTCATTCTGGAAAAACCTTTAAGAACAAAATAATCGATTACTTATCGGGATAATCGATTATTTAACCTTTGCTTTCACATACACTGCCTTGTTCAAACACTTTAATTGATTAACAATAGATAGTAATCGATTACAAAGCTTTACATTGTTATACATGGTTTTAAGACTCTCTGGAAGAATCGATTACCAATAGGTAGTAATCGATTACACAGGCTTAAATTGAAAAAGCCATCTTCCTCTTTAATCGATTACCATTTCTAGTAATCGATTACACCTTGTGTCTGAATTTTGTAAGTTTGTATTAGATAATCAATTACCACATTTCGTAATTGATTACACAATGTATTTTGGAATGCCACAAGCTCATGCCTTAATCAATTACTAAAGATAGTAATTGATTACACAGTGCATTTTGTATTTTACAAGTTCCTGTTTTATTCGATTACAAAGATGAAATAATATCTTATTTTGCTCGTTGCTCATGCCCAGAAACTTTGTTAAACACTTTAATCGATTACATGAGTATTTTAATGGATTATTAGGCACGTTTAATCGATTACAGGCAGTTACAAAAAGTTGTTATAAATAGACCCTTGATTCAGCTATTTTCTAACTTTGTGAAACATTACCCATTCGTATTTTCTGAGCTTAAACAGTCTTGTGAGCATTCTTAAGTGTTTTCCAAGGGATAAAAGTCTTTCTTGCTTCATTGTGTTTTAATCATGAGAGTTTGAGTCATGCTTGGAGTTTGAAACTTTTTCAAGATTAAGGAAAGCTGTGTTTCTGTTTTGTAATCATTCAACCTAAGTTGGTAACCCCATGTTGCATTGAATCATTGGATCATCAGGTTGTTTCTCTCCTTAATCTGGTTGTAATTTTTGTTTTCTATTTTTCTTTGTGAATTGGCTATTGTATTGGGGTTCTTGCTTGTAACTAGAGAAGGGGTTCTCTAGGTGAAAGAACTGAGTAGTGTTCTCAGGTTCTTGTCTCTTAGAATCTAATAGGGTTTTAGATTTTTGTACTTTATCTTGGGTTGATAAAGGGAGACTTTGTAATTGCTTGTAAGAACAAAAAATTACAATAGTAGAACTCTAACCTAGTGTTGGTTGGAAGAAAACTGGATGTAGCTTCTAGTGTTGAACTGAACCAATATAAATCTGATTGTCTAGTTTCTCTACTCCTTAACTCTTATATTCTTTGTGCTCTTGTTTATATTGCTTGATCAATTATATCAGTTTTGATTCACTGAATTCCTTGGGGTTGAAATACTTGATTGAATAAAGTTCTTATTTTTTTTAAAGTGATAAAGATCCTAGGAACTCTGATTTTGATTAAAGAATTTTTTTAAAAATACCAAGGCTTAACCAATTCACCCCCCTCTTGGTTAAGTGTGAGATATGCATACTCTTTACAATTCGCATCAAGAGCAGGTTCTTGAAAGTTACTCAAGATCACTATTTTCAAAATGAATACCTCATAAATAACTTTCAAGGAAGGTGCTTCTTTAAATAGACCTCCTTTGTTTGAAGGGGAGAATTTTAGTTTTTGGAAAAATAGGATGAAAATCTTTATTCAATCCAATGACCAGGTGCTTGGAATGCAATTGAAAAAGGTCTTGTGGTGCCCATCAAAACTGTTGGAAATGACATGATTCCCAAAGAATGGGATGAAATGACTGATGTTGAGAAAAGGGTTGTTCAATATGATTTCAAGGCCAAAAACATGATAACCTCTGCACTTTGCTCTGATGAATTTTTCAGAACAGTTAGGTACACAAGTGTTAAGGAAATGTGGGAGATGCTAGAAATCACTCATGAAGGAACTGAAGAAGTAAGAAGATCAAGGAAACATTCATTGATTCATGAGTATGAGACGTTCAAGATGAACACAAATGAAAGCATTTCCCAGCTCCAAACAAGATTCACACACATTGTCAATCATCTTTTGGGACTTGGAAAGACTTTTGATGTTGAGGAATTAAACATCAAAATCTTGAAATGCCTCACTAGATCTTGGTAACCAAAAGTGATAGCTATCAAGGAATCCAAGGATTTCTCCAAAATGTCCATGGCTGCTCATTTTGGTTAGTTACTTGAATATGAATTAGAAATGTCTCAATTAATGTATGTTGAAGATGCATAAAAGAAAAGAAAAGGAATTGCACTAAGAGCTGCATCAACAAGAGCTGATAAAGAAGAAAAATCAAGTGATGAGGAAGATGAAGAGAACATGAACTTGATAGTGAAGAAGTTCAGCAAATTCTTGAAGAAGAATAATGGCAAGAAATTCTCAAGGAACACCAAGAACAATAACAACAACAACAACAACAACAAGATTGACAGCAACTTTACATGCTTTGAATGTGGGAAACCTGGCCACATTAAGACTGAATGCTCAATCTACTTGAAGAAACAACAAGGAGACAACAAAGTGAAGAAGGATGGAAAAGCTAGAAGAGCCTATTAGCTTGGGAGGACAATGACTCAACAACCTCTTAATCCTCCACTGAAATTGAGGAAGCAAACATGTGTCTTACCTCCATTGTCAATGAAGATAATGATGATCTTTTAGATGAAGAAGATGAGGTAAATTCTAAACTTGATCAAGCATTCTTGCTTTTCAAGAGATGCACAAAGAGGCTCAAAAGCTTGCAAGATCTAACAATAGACTTAAAGAGAATATCAAAGAACATCTTACAAAAATTTTAGAATTGCAAACTGAAATTTGCAACTTGAAGGAAGAAATGAGAAACTTGTATCAAGTTACAAATCAAATGGTTGTGTATGTGCCTCCTCCTCTACAAGTGTTGACAAATATGAAATGTTGCAAAAAGTTTTTAATGAGTATAGAATAAACCAAGAAGAGAAATATATGCAGCTCCTTTCTAAGAACAATGAATTGATTGATATCTTACAAAAGCTCAACAAGGGAAAATGTGATTTGAATGAAATGTTGAGTGCTCAAAAACATGCTGGAGATACTTCTGGATTGGGGTATAAAAAAGGTTCTAAAATGTACAAAAGACAATATTTGTGACTCCAAAACAGAATATTAAAAGGAGATCAAGAGTCAATCAAAATTTTTTCTTCAAAAAATCTTATAAAGTTGTTGTTTGTAACTATTGTATGGAGGGAGGACACACTTCTTATAAATGTTTTGCAAGAAGGTTCTATGTACCACATGGTGAATGCGTTTGGGTTGAAAAGAAGAAGAAAGTCACTAACCCCTTTGGACCCAACCTCAATTGGGTACCTCCTCCTATGAATTGATTTAAATTTTGCAGGTATGTCTTAGAGCAAGAACTTCATTGTAGTATCTTGATAGTGGCTGCTCAAGACATATGACGGGTGACAAGTCTTTGCTCACAAATCTTATTCCTAAAGATGGAGGCTTTGTCACTTATAGAGATAACAACAAGGGCAAGATAATTGGTGAAGGCAACATTGGAGATAACTCCAATACCAAGATTAGCAATGTTCTTTATGTGGATGGTTTGAAGCACAATCTTCTTAGCATAAGTCAACTCTGTGACAAAGGTTTTAAAATCTCATTCAATGAGAATTGTTGTATGATATGTGATGGCCAAAGTGGTGAAGTAGTTCATATAGGAAAAAGGAAAGGAAATATATATCTACTTTTTATTGACCATGCATTCTTTCACAAAACTTCATGCTTAATGAGTAAGTTAGATGAATCTTGGTTGTGGCATAGGAGAGCTAGTCACATTAACATGCACCATATTAACAAGCTTATTAAAAAGGACTTAGTGATTGGTTTGCCTAAACACAAATTTGAAAAAGACAAACTTTGTGATGCTTGTCAAAAGGGGAAAAAACTACAATCTCTTTTCAAAGCAAAAATATTGTTTCCACCTCTAGACCTCTTGAATTGCTACACATTGATTTGTTTGGGCCTTCTAGAACTATGAGTTTGGGTGGCAATTATTATGGACTTATGATTGTTGATGATTACTCAAGATATATTGGACTTTGTTTTTGAAATCCAAAAGTGATGTTTTCCATGCTTTTAGAAAATTAGCCAAAGTTATTCAAAATGAGAAAAGCAACGAAATTATCTCAATAAGAAATGATCATGGTGGGGAATTTCAAAATGAACATTTTGAAAAATTCTGTGAAGAAAATGGAATTAACCATAATTTTTCAGCTCCAAGAACACCTCAACAAAATGATGTTATGGAGAGGAAAAATAGATCTATTGAAGAAGGTGCTAGAACACTTCTTAATGAGACAAATTTGTCAAAATATTTTTTGGGCTGATGCAGTTAGTACAATTTGCTATACTTTAAATAGACTTCTCATAAGGCTTATTTTGAAGAAAACCCCTTATGAGCTGTACAAAGGCAAAAAACCAAATATCTCTCACTTGAGAACCTTTGGCTACAAGTACTTTGTGTTAAATAATGGGAAAGAATCACTTGAAAAGTTTGATGCAAAGGCTGATGAAGCTATATTTCTTGGATATTCATTACAAAGTAAAGCCTATATAGTCTTCAACAAAAGAACTATGTGCATGGAAGAATCAGTTCATGTAATTTGTGATGAATCTAACTCCTCAAGAGAGGAAAAGAAATGTGATTTAGATGCAGGTCCTATGGAAGAAATTGTCCAACCTATTAAAGAAAAATGAGAACCAAGTGTTGTAACAAATCCATCAACACCTAATCAAGAGCCAAAAGAATGGAGAACAACAAGAGATCTCTCACTTGACAATATCATAGGTGAAGTGTCAAAGAGAGTATCAACTAGATCTTCATTGAGAAACTTATGTTGTGATATGGCTTTTGTATATCAAATTGAACCTAAGGATATTAACCCAGCCTTGCTTGATGAACATTGGATGCATGCTATGCATGATGAGTTAAATCAATTTGAAAGAAATGAAGTTTGAGAACTTGTTCCTAGACCATCATCCTTTAAGCCTATTGGTACAAAGTGGGTTTTTAGAAACAAGCTTGATGAAAGTGGAATCATAGTAAGAAACAAGGCTAGATTGGTTGCTAAAGGTTACAACCAAGAGGAAGACATTGACTATGAGGAAACTTATGCTCCAGTTGCAAGATTGGAAGCTATTAGGCTATTACTTGCTTTTGCATGCTTAATGGATTTTAAACTCTTTCAAATGGATGTTAAAAGTGCCTTTTTAAATGGATATATTGAGGAGGATATTTATGTTGAGCAACCTCCTGGATTTACTGATTTCAAAAATCCTAACTATGTTTTTAAACTTAAAAAGGCCCTTTATGGTTTGAAGCAAGCTCCTAGATCATGGTATGAAAGATTGAGCAAATTTCTGCTTGATCAATCCTTTATAAGGGGCAATGTTGATAAAACCTTATTTATCAAGAAGCATAGGGATGATATTTTATTGGTTCAAGTTTATGTTGATGATATTATCTTTGGTTCAACTAATCAACTACTTTGCAAAGAATTTTCTGCAGCTATGCAAAATGAGTTTGAGATGTCAATGATGGGAGAATTAACATTCTTTCTTGGACTTTAAGTGAAACAAATGAAGAATGGAATTTTCCTTAATCAATCAAAATATTGCCATGAAGTTATCAAAAAGTTTGAAATGGAGAAAAGAAAAGATGCTGCAACTCCAATGTTAACATCAACCTATCTTGATTCAGATGAAAAGGGAAAGAAGGTTGATGAATCAAGATATAGATGAATGATTGGTTCTTTATTGTATATGACAGCTAGTAGACCTGATATTATGCTAAGTACCTGCTTGTGTGCAAGATACCAAGCTAATCTAAAAGAGTCTCATCTTACAGCAGTCAAAAGAATCCTCAAGTATCTCAAGGCAACCCCAAAAGTTGGGCTATGGTATCCTAAGGGTGCACAAATCAACATTATTGGATATTCTGATTCTGATTTTGCAGGATGTAAATTGGACAGGAAAAGTACAAGTGGCACTTGTCATCTTCTTGGAAGTTCTCTCATATCTTGGCAATGCAAGAAACAATCTTGTGTGACTTTGTCCACTGTTGAAGCTGAATATATCTCAGTTGGGAGTTGCTGTGCACAAAGCTTATGGCTGAAACAACAATTGCAAGATTGTGGAGTTGAACTAAAGGAGATACCTCTGCTTTGTGACAACATAAGTGCTATCAACATCTCAAAGAATCCTATTATGCACTCAAGGACCAAGTACATTGAAATTAAACATCATTTTCGCAGAGATCATGTTCAAAAAGGAAATATCAAAATTGATTTCATTGATACCC